>MU226095.1:121339-152172 GCA_018584345.1 Thuja plicata
GCAAGATGAATGGGCATACACATAAGGAATGTTGGAAAAAGAATAACAAAGCATGGACTCCAAAGGAGAATGATAAAAGCTACAAACCAGAAAGAGAAGGTAACTCATATGTTTGGGACTATAACACGGGTAAATTGCACAGCATGTGGAAGATTTGGTCATATTGCTACCAACTGTATGAGAAAATGGACCAAAAGGTCAAGAGGATGGTCCAATCGAGGTATGGCATGTTTACATTGTCATAAAGTTGGACATGTGATAAAAGATTGCAAAGACCGATTGACAGACACAAATACTCATCCCAATGGAAACACCATTAATGACATCAAAAGAATGAGAAACAAGATGTGGGTAAAAGCCACAAAAACTGAAGGTGCTAGTACAAGAAATGCAAATGGTGACACCCCATCCACTAGATCTGGTGACATCACTACTTCTAACTAGATTACACAAGTATGGAACTGCATTACCACATGTTTTATTATGCATCAGTTCCATTACACATAGTTCATATTGTTATATAGGCATGAATAAAGATGCAATATATTGTTACTTGATAATCTAAAATAATGCTACCATCAGTTATTGGGCACAATGTGCATCAGTGACCACACATAGAAAAGACATGCAATACTTATCGAAATGTATCGGTCATTACACAAGTTATGTGTAACCCGAGGAGTATCAGTATACACTAAATCTACAAAAGCTGTTGTCACAATATCACTGACGATCATCGGTAAAGTATCCAACACCGCTAAGCTACCCCAACACTTTGCAAAGACACCAGAGGAGTTATGAATGTATTTACTGACAGAGGCAATCTTCATAAACTGACAAAGTTGGTAAGCATTAATGACAACTTAGGGCAACAAAAAGTATAAAAGCCCGATGGGTAAGCTCATTTTTGCACCCATGATTTTTGAGCAGAGTAGAGCGATTTCGAGCAAGTTTGAGAAGTGACCTAGCAGAAGTCATTCACTGAGCATACATATTCAAAGGAGATCACAGACATTCAATAAGTTTATTCACTCACCGATAAGCACTATTTTGATTTACAAAAAAGCCCTAAAATCTCAAAAATGATGGCATCGACATCTAGGGTAGAGAAACTTAAGGAAGACAAGAAGAAATTGTTTAACCTTGTTAAAAGAGGGGCATGTGCTGAACCAA
The DNA here is from genome assembly GCA_018584345.1 of Thuja plicata. Taxonomy (NCBI): domain Eukaryota; kingdom Viridiplantae; phylum Streptophyta; class Pinopsida; order Cupressales; family Cupressaceae; genus Thuja; species Thuja plicata. Next base: position 122,513 of record MU226095.1, read on the forward strand.
ATTACAAGTTACATCCTGAGATTGTCTCTCAACTAGACGATTCTGGAGCATTCTCCCAAATCCCAGCTAGGGTTTTATTGGTCAAGGACGTTAGGTCCTATATACATTGCAAGATCTCAGAGATAGGAGATCTAGACCTAGACAACACCTATAAGGCACTTTGTGATGATGGTGGCAAGCTAAAAGAAGAACATAAACACTTAGAAGTGAAAGGTCTGACAAATGCACTTCATTTCCCAAAGGTTTTTAAGATAGAGTGGACTAAGATTGTTCTAAGCAGAGTACATCATAATGCCTTGTGGTTGAACAAACCAAAGGCCATAACAAAAGATGTTATACATGCAGTAACAGGCTATCCAACAACCGAAAAACCTTAGGCTCACAAACATCCTTCTATTGCAGAAGTGGAAAAATTGACCAGTGCTAAATCAGACAAGAGGGCACTGAAGGTAAACACTATCACCGACGCAGAGCTAAAATTTGGTGCTTGCATAGTTGGATACAAGATATTTCAAGCTAGCAGAATGAACAACATCTCTAGCATAGCAATGAGCACAGCCTACAAAATCATCAAATAGGGGAAGAAGATGGATCTAGCAGAGATCCTACTGCATCAATTTGAGGAGAACATGTGCACAATAAGATCTTCACGGGCAAACACATGTAAGTTTGGTTCCCTCATATTATGTATATTCTTCTACTTTGAAGAGTACTTTCCTTCAATTGGAAAAGTAACATGGGACACCAGCAAACCCATTACCATGCAGATTAATGAATACATTGAAACACTAGGCACATATTTTGACAATGTTATGCATGATTACTTTAAGGCAATTAAGGATATGCTACAAGAAAGGAGTAGAATTCTTGAAAGTCTAATTGAGGAATACAAAGATGACATTTATTTTATGGTGGATACTAACTTCACCTACATTCAAGCAATAGTCCCAAGGAAATCTTGGATAGAAAAGCTTAATTATGAAATCAAAACTGGGTTAACAACAGAAGCAATAAAGGCATTATTGAATGAACCCATTGACAAAAAACAAATGAGGTTTGGTACTTATGAAGAAGCCAAATATAAAATTAAGTCAACACTTGTTGTTAAGAAGGCTGTAAAGAAGTCTAAGAGAATGGTGAAAAACATAAAGAAGAACTTGAACATATCCTCTGATGGAGAGGAGGAAGAAAAGGGTAAGGAGGAAGACACCAAGGAATAGCTTCCCATCTGTGAAACAACAGATCAACAAGAATCATTAGAAGAAAAATCTGATTCACCACCTTCTCCTCCAACCAAAAGGTCTAGAACAAGAAGCCAAACGACTAAGGATACCAGTCCTTCACCTATGGTAAAAGGCAAGGTGTACAAGAGGAAACCTGCACCTACAAAGGTTAAACCACCACCCAGAACACCTGCTAAGAGGAGAAAGTATATTCAAATAGATGAAGAATTAGAAGATACAGCAATGGATGAACCCGATGCTGTCAGACTAGCAAAGAAAAGGCAAAAGTTACATCACCATCTGAAGACATTGATGACATATCTAAGTACATTTCTGAAACTGCATCTGTTGGACAACCAAAGATCAAAAATGGTTAAGATGGGATGCATAAGAACAAAATAAGATTGAAGATGCACTTATTGCTAAGATGTGCAGACATTATTATGTCCCACTAGACTTTGAAAAACAAGATGTTCCACAAGAAATTTTGGATAAGATATCCTCAAATTTCTTCAAGAAAAACTCATTGAGCTAGAGGAAGACACTCACAAAATGTGTAGTGGTATACTAAAACCTGCAGAGAAAAATAGTCCTACAAAGGAACCTATCAACACAACAGGTCACTCAACATCTGAGTTGGAAAATGAAGAAGTACAGATCATAGGTCAGAAACAAACATATGTTATAGATGAAGATTGGTCAAAAGATGACCAACATGATCAAGTACTAGATACCCCCATCCACATTAACTTGGAGGATGAAGAAGTTGCCAAAGTAGACCTCACAATTAAAGGTAACTTAGATATGGATATGAACGATGATTCATGGTTAGACAACATTGTCAACACCATTACAGGAAATGACCCTACAGTTGATATGCAAAAAGATGAAGATATCACTGCTACAAGGGTTAGTACTGACGAACAAGATAAAGCTATTGACACTGCAATTGTCAATATGCCTACAAATATGAATATATTGATAGATGCTATCAATATATAGTCCAGCCAGGACAAATCATCGAAGAAAGATGATGATATACCCAAGGATATGGGTACAGATGAAAATCAAGGTGCATCCAATACTCCAAAAGATACCGACACAGAAATGAAGGATGACACCAATGAGTAGAAAGATACATCAAAGGAACAACAACAAGAGGCAGAGAAAACTACAGAGGATACCTCAAAGAAGGTTGTAGAGCAAGAAAAGGATGAGAATGTAAAGAGACATGAGGAATTAAAACAAAAGGAAGAATTATCTATTGAAACACCCAAGGAATGTGAGGAGACGTCTTCACAAAACCGCCCGGTGATTACAAAATAGGTACAAAAGGATACCTCAACCTCTATGCACTCACCAACAAAATCTACACAATCTCAAGCCTTGAAAATGGTATTACATCAATCTGCCACTGCCAACCAACCAAAGAAGAAAAAGAAGAAAATAGTAAAGAAGGACATATTGGCTGTCACACTTGATGAGATCATTGAAGTTCCAAACTAGGACATTACCACTTTGGACAATGACAAACTTCAAGAGTTTGGAGTGCTTTGTCAACGAAAATCCATACAGAAGAAAATGATCAAAGAGCATAGAGAAAACATGGCACTTGAAAAGGCTAAGGAGATACTCCAACAACTAGTTCCTGAAGTGAAAATTGATGAAAATACTTCAGTTAAGGAATAGATTGCTGTTCTTACCAACGCTATCACAAAACAAGGCATAGAAGCCGACCAAGCAATGGAAGAGAAAGTAGAGAAGAAATATCAATTCAAGTTAATTGATAAGATAAGCCAAGAAGTGGCAGTGAACAAGGTCAAGCTCTTTGAACTTAGTGATGAACTGGAGCCAATGATTGCTGAGGCAATAAACTTAGTTCAAAAGATGTGAACACTTGAAAAATTTGCAAAGGAGAATAGTGACAAGCTTGCAAAAATTGATGCAAATGTCACTAACAGTGCACAAAGCCTAACCTCACATGCTGACAACATAAAGGCACATCATGACATAGTCATTGAGGCAAATAGGCTAAGGAAGGAAATATGGGATGCTGAGACCCAATTCAGAGGTGAGATCACAGAACTCCAAGCACATATCTTACCAAATCTCACAATACTTCAGAAACATATTTCAAAAGCTAGAAATCTTATAGTAACCCCAGAGATGTCTGTAGTAGATAGCATCTATGATATTCATGTAAGGATTTCATTAGAGCACATGGCTCTAGAAATGCTGAAAGAAAAATGGGAGAAGATGATGGAGGAAGTCAAATCCTCACATTCCCACCTTTTTGGAAAGTTGTAAGTACCTTTGTCCTTAGAATCAAAAAAGGAGGAAAGGAAATGTATATAGTATGTACAATACATATATTAGCAAAAAAAAAAAGAGAAAAGACAAAAGGATATATACTTATACTTACACTTACCGACACATACATAGGGGGAGTCATTCAGATGACTAAGGTAGAAGTATACACAGGTGTACATACTAATATACTTAGTATGTTGCACATATCATGTTTTTGATACTAATGTCAAAGGGGGAGATTGATGACATTATTTTTCCATTAGTATACTCAAAAGAAAAACACAGACAAAAAGCATTATCGACAGACAATAAGCATCACCAATGGACCACAAGAAATATCAATGAATTTCAAGCATACCCGACAGGAAAAAGAATTTTGAGAAAAATGCTAAGTATAAATGTGACAAGCCTCACCGGCAAACACAAGCAACCAGCGAGCACAAGCATCACTGGAAAACACAAGCATTATCGGTGACATAGTTTCCAGAATCAACCTGATAGGAACACACAAGCATACTTGATGACATGTTCAGAGAAAGGAACACCGATGACCAAGAACATTGACCATCAGAACTGACAGTTAGAAAAGCCACAAATTGTGGATCTGATTCATACACGATAGATAAGACAAAGTTATTCTATTTTGTAGAATTTTTATTTTTTTTTATGGTCATGCAAGATTTATGTAAATGCTTTAAAGCATCCTAACGGATCTAAAGCATATCTAACTATAGATCATGATCAAGTTGTATATCTTGAATCTAGAGTTAACCCGTGAATGCATGAATCAAGAATTGAACCTAAGCTAGTATAAATAGATGTTCATACTCAATTGTGAGCACATGAATTCTTTGTAATTGATAGCCACGTAGAGAATCTAAGGAGAAAAAGGCAAAATTCATGCAAAGAGTAGAAATAGAGTATATCAGTTATCAAGAATACACAGAGGCTACCGACGAGCAGATAAAGGTAATACTCAATCATGGAGGATGATTAATAGTATTTTTGGAGCTTTAGAGGATCTGTTATCAACATTTGAAGATTGCATTTATCATCAGATCAAAGACCTATGTAGTTGCATTATAACAAGTGCATCACATCTAAAATCCTTTTGTAGAAGGTGGACTTAACCATCCTTTGTAAATCTCTTAACAGAGTGCACACTTAACAGTGTTGTTAAAAGATTCAAACAAAGTAGATCTTAACAGGTATCCACTGTAATAATCCTAATGGGGTAGGTCATCACAAGTGACCAAAATTGTAAGCCTTAACCGGCTCTTCTTATCTGCAGATAGTAAAGTTTGCGGGTAACAATCCCCGCCGCAATTTTTACTTCCGTAACATGAGTTTTCTGTCATACCATATCTTGTGTCATGTGTTATCTAATTTCATGAATGTTTATATTATTGTTACATATCAAAAGAATGCATGATATGATTTCATAGGCATAAAGAAAGATGAACAGATAGATAAGTTAAATTACAAACTGATGACTAAGGGTTAATGGGCTAACCAAGAAAAGTTTTAGAGGTACTGATTCACCCCTCCCCTCTTAGTACATCATCTCAATATAATTCCAACACAACCTGCCCAATCTACATCTGTATACACATGAAGTTGTACATTCTCAGATTTAGGTTACCATAGTCTATAGTTCCCTTTAGATATTTGAATATTCTCTGTATTGCCATTAGGTGATTCTGTTTTTGTTTAGCTGCAAATCTACCAACAATGCCAACTGCATTAGATATGTCTGGTCTAGATTGAGTAAGATATATAAGTTTTCCAATCATAGATTTATACAATGTCTTATCAACTACTGCAGAATCATCTTCTTTAGAAAGCTTGCTTCCTGTTATCATAGGAGTGCATACTGACTTGCAGTCTTCAATATTTCCTTCACATATTTGGATTGATTTATAAATATCCCTTTATTTGTCTGGTTTACATTTAATCCCAAAAATTATTTTATAGGACCAATCATGCTCATTTCAAATTCATTATGCATTTCTTTTGCGAATTCTACACTAAGCTTGTCATTACCTCCAATGATAATGTCATCAACAAATATGGCAACAAGTAATAATCCATTAGGTGTCTCTCTTATGAATAGGTTACAATCTGTAGCTCCTTTCTTAAATCTAATCTTGGTAAGATAACCATATAGTCTCTCATACCAAGCTCTTGGAGCCTATTTAAGTCCATAGAGTGCTTTCTTCAATCTGCATACCATGTCTAGTTTATCTGACAGATTAAATCCTTCAGGCTGTTCTATGTAGACTTCTTCCTTCAAGTCACCATTCAAAAAGGCTGATTTGACATCCATTTGATATACTTTAAAATCCTTGAATGTTGCATAAGCCAAGAATAACTTTATGGATTCCAGTCTGCTCACAGGGGAAAATGTGTCAGTGTAATCTATCCCTTCCCTCTGCGCATATCCTTTACACACTAGTCTTTCTTTGTTTCTGACCACTGTACCATCTTCATTCATCTTGTTCCTGAATACCCATTTTGTTCCAATCACATTTTTGTCAATAGGTCTAGGAACCAATTCCCATGTGTCATTTTTTATTATTTCATCTAATTCTTCTTCCATTTCTTTTTGCCAATCAAAATCCTTGCAAGCATCTTCAACATTTAAAGGTTCAATCTGTGAAAGTAAACATACCTCTTCATCCACTGTTAACCTTTTTTCTTTTGATCTAGTCAAAACACTACTACTCTGATCTCCAATGATATCATCTTTTGAATGATACCTAGATGTGAACTTTGAAACTTTTGGTGTGACATCCTCATCTGTAATATGTGATACTTCTTTGCTTGATTCAAGTTCATTACATGATACATCAATACAATCAAACATTTCTTCAATAAAAGTGTCTTTACTGCTAGGCCTGGGTTCATCCTCAATCATAGGTGCATATTCACAGTACCTTTCTTGAACCATGAACTTCTCATCAATCTTTACATGAGTACTTTCAATTATCTTCTTTAATCTCAAATTAAAACATTTGTATGCTTTTATTTTAGTAGAGTAACCAAGGAAAATACCTTCATCGCTTCTAGCATCAAACTTACCAACACCATGATCTCTCTTGATGTAGCACTTGCTGCCAAATATTCTAAATTGTTTTACTATAGGTACATTACCAAACCAAATTTCATAAGGTGTCTTAGCCATGCCTGGCTTTAGTTGTGTTCTATTGATAATATAGACTACTGTATTGACTGCATCTTTCCAATAGGTGTGCGCAACTTTTCCTTCAATCACCATAGTGCATGTTGTATCAAGTATGCTCATGTTCCTTCTTTCTACTATCCCATTTTTCTATGGGGTTCTAGGTGCACTCAACTGTCTTTTAATTCCATTTTCTTCACAGTAGTCATAAAACTGGTCAGAGGTGAATTCTCCTCCTCTATCTGAACTCAGACACTTTAGTTTTAATCTAGATTCATTCTCCACTTTGGCTTTGAATATTTTGAAATTCTCAAAGGCTTCAGACTTCTCCTTTAAGAATGCAACCCACATCATCCTTAAAAAATCATCAACAAACAAAATGAAATACTTTTCTCTGTAATATGATCTGGTTTGAGTAGGACCACATAAATCTATATGCACTAGGTCTAACTTGTTTTCAGCTGAGTTCTGCTTGCTTCTGAAAGAGATCCTTACATGCTTTACCATAACACATTCCCTACACATTGTGTCAACTGGTCTTGCAATACTTGGAATATCTGTAACTATCTTGACATTGCTTATCTTTACTATATTATCAAAATTGATATGACAGAGTCTCTTGTGCCATAACCAACTGTCATCCACTTTTGCAACAAAATAACTTACATCTGAATTAAGCTGAAAAACATTACCTTTTGTTTTTGAGCCTGATGCAATCATGTCTCTTTCTTTGTTGCTAATAATTCATTTGTTGTCTTTGAATTCCAAATAATAACCTTTGTCAAGTAGTTTTCCAACACTTAGAAAATTGTGATGTAATCCATCAATATAGAGAAAATCATTTGTCTTGTTCTTTCCATCTAGGGTGATAGATCCTTTGCCTATGATAGGTTTAGGATTTTTATCTCCAAATCTAACCATACCACCTTTGTACTTTTCTAGATGAACAAATCTATCTTTATCACCTGTCATGTGATGAGAGCATCCGCTGTCAATGATCTAATTAGTTCTGATGTCTACTTTGGAAATTAGGGCTAACTCATGTGTTTCCTTTTCATCTTCAATTTCCATATGCTCAATCAATTTTTCCATGTCTTTAAGGGCAACAAATTCAATTTCACTCCTAGTGAATCTTCATCAGTTACACCTTCTTCAACATGATAGCATTCCTTCTAGTATTTAGGTTTATAATCAGATCTGAATTTCTTTACTCTTGTGGGACACTTGGATGCAAAATGACTGATCTTGTTGCATGAAAAACATTTGAATAGAAGTTGTCCTTCATATTTACCTTTGCCTTTCTTTTCTCTTTTAGCAGTCATGGCTATGATTTCTTCTATTTCTTCATCAACTTCTTCTTTCTCATTATTGCTAGAGATGTGATATTTCTTACCATGGAGTGAAGCTTTGAAGGTTGTTTCACTTTTGGGTTCAGTCTTCAATCTTGATATCTCAAATGCAAAGATTTTACTGATCAAAGTCTCTCTCTTGAAGTCTTGTGAAAATTGCATGGTTTCCTCTAGAATACTGATCTTGTTCTCATAGTCTACTGTTTAAGTAGTCAACAACTTGTCCATTATATCTTCTTCTGATATTTCTCCACCATTATTTCTGATTCCAGAAACTGCTTCATTTATCCTCTGATTATAGGCTCTGATGTTTTCTTTAGGTAACATCTCAAGATTGTTGTATTTATTTTTCCATGTTTTCATGCATCCATTCTTTGCTTGAACATCTCCTTCAAACATGTCTTCTAAATACTTCCATATTGTGTATGCCTTGTCTACTTTCTTGATCTCAAAAAATTCACTGTCAGATAGTGCACTTATAAGGGCTTCTTTGGCAACTGCATTAGCTGTGAATGTATCCTTTTGTTTACTAGTAGCATCTTCTCTTGATAGGTATTTTAGAGAGGGATTAACAACTTCTTGTGTAGCTATCTCAAAGATGTCAAAACTAACACACTGCAGATGTGTTATCATTTTGTTCTTCCAATCGAGATAATTCTCTCCATCAAACTTAGGACTCTCTTTTCTAAATTATGCCATCTGATCAACCTTAAGTTGTTAGGATTTCTCTCCAAGGCACTTGGCTCTGATACCAATTGTTAGAATAGTCCCAAAGGATAACTGAGAGTGGGGGTGAGTCAGTTATCAACTTATTTAATTCTTTTCCTTTATTAACTCCAGAATACAATAAAGTAAATGCACATTCAGATAACACAATAGACAACACCACAATTTGGTTACAGGGAAACCAAATGGTAAAAACTCCGGTGGGAATTAACACCCATAATGAACTATACTTATTTATAATAATCCATGTTAGAAGATATTGCAACCCTGTTAGGATTTTTTCTTTACAATGCAATAAGTATAGTGACTTGGTTAAGGGTTTGACCCTGTTAGGAGTCTTTTACAAGTAACCCAGTTAAGGGTGAGGACTCACTGTCCAAAATCTCACTGCTTCAATGGTGAAGGCTACAACATTCTGTAGAATAGATATACACTATATCTAATGATAAAATGTAGAGTAGACCTGATGTCTTGATTAGTTCCAGTGTAATGTAATCTTTCACTTCTTCTTCACATCGATCCTTGATGAATGAAACACAATTGATATTCTTCTATGTACATTTTATGTCTCTTATCTTATCATTCACACTTATTTTTTCACAAATGACTTGCTATAAGATTCTTCCTCAAAGTATGAGATCATGGGACCTGTTAAGAAACTCTTCATAACATCCTTGTCGGCTTAATTAACCACGCAAGCATAATTACAACCACATAATATAAACTGAATAGATGCGACGCTTCACTAAGTCGGCCTCAACAAATTAGCTCTAACTTTGCAATTTTGTTGAAACATGTTTGTCACCTTTAGATAAATGTCTTCAACTCATAACTAAACTTGAATATACACACACATATTCCAAAGATAGGTGTAACTCAAGATCCAATGCAATACATCGGTTCTATACAGACAAACTCCAGAAACTGTAACTGCCACTAACAGAATTACATAACACAAGTGAAACTTCATATCTGAGTTTGAGTGTATGAAAAAAACATAAACATGTCTACAAAATGAATATAACCATGCAAGGCTTGATACCATCATTCTGATAAGTACATACAGAATACTATTGTATATTATATGTTGTCATCAATGAAAAACTTACAATCAACTAGCTACCAGAAGCAAATCTCCAACAATAACATTGACTACCAAATATTTTGAAGTAACTTACATTGGGTATTTTACCATACCATATCTCATAAGGTCTCTTCTTTGTGTCCTTCTTTAATTGTAATTTGTTAAGTGTGTAGCTAGCAGTACTGACAGCTTCCCTCCAGAAGATTTGGGTGATGCCTTTCTCTATCATCAATGTTCTAGCACAATCAACTATTGATATGTTCCTTCTCTCAGCAATCCCATTTTGTTGTGGTGTTCTTGCTGGAGAAACTTGTCTTTTTATACCATGCTCATTACAAAAATTAGTGAATTCATCTGATATAATTCTCCTCCTCTATCTGATCTCAAACATTTTAGATCCTTACCACTTTGCTTCTCTAACATAGCCTTATACCATTTAAACATCTTGACTGCTTCATATTTATCTTTAAGAAACATGACTGTCATCATTCTAGAGTAATCATCAACAAAGAGAATAAAATATCTATCTCCATAATAACTCTTTGTCCTTATTGGTACACATAAATTGGTATGGACTAATTCTATAATGTCATCAGATGTATGGGTTTTTCTTTTGAAACTAGACTTAGTCATTTTACCTTTTTGACAATTCTTGCACATGATGTTGTCTGGCTTTGTCATCGTCGGTAAGCCTCTTACATTTCTCCTTCTGCTTATTTTCATCATGTTGTCAAAATTCACATGACACAATCTTTTGTGCCACAACCATATGTCTTTGTTTCTAGTCATTAAGCAAGTGGTGTTAGTATCATTCAGATAGAATAAGTTACCTTTAGTCTGTTCACCGGTACCAATCAATTTTCCTGATTCATTGAAGATATTTGCCTTCTTATTCTCAAATGATACTCTGTGTCCTGAATTATTCAGCTGAGAAACACTCAACAAATTATAATTCAATCCTTTTACCCAATAAGCATTTTCACATTTAATCAGGTTATTCAGCATTATTGTTCCTTTACCTTCAACTGGACAAGGTGTATCATTACCCATTCTTACTATACCACCATTATAATACTCAAAAGTGTTAAATTTTTCTTTGTCGCCGGTCATGTGGTGAGTGCAGCCACTATCTATAATCCAGATGTCATTCTTGCTAACCTTAGATATGAGTGCAGTTTCTACATACCTTTCATCTTCATCTGAATCTTCCTTCATAGCTACAAATACCATCTCGTTGTCTTCATTAGGTTCGGTGTCAGTATCTTCATCTTTGCAAGCAGCTAGGTAACTAGCCTTCTTTCCTTTGTCCTTGTAGTCTCAGGTATCTCTTCTTTCTAACTGTCAACAACTTCTGTAATCTTTGTTATCACCTCTGTTAGATTTCTTCTCAAAAGATCTGTCATTACTTCTGTCATCTTTTCTTCTGTTAGGACATCTTGCAACAAAGTGTCCAATCTCTTTACAATTAAAACATACAAGTGGTAACTTGCCTTTGTATTTACCTTTGCCTCTCTGCATTCTTATTGCCATAAGTGCTTCTATTTCATCTAGATCTTCTTCTTCACTTTCACTTTTACTATCTCTTCTAGATGTGTGTCTATGACTTGATTTTCTTATTCTCATAGAAGACTTAAATGCAGACTTGAAGTTTGGTAAGACACTATTGTCAAAGTTATTCATCTCAAATGAATCAGTCTACCAATTAAAATATCAAGAGTAATTATATTGTTTTCTACTGCTCTCATTTCTTGAATGGAAGAAACTCTAATATCATATATAGGCAGTAAAATTCTTAAGATTTTACTTACCACTGTCTCTTCTTCTAGTACACCTCCAACTCCTCGTATAGCATTGACTACTTTTATTCTTGTGTTTTACTGTGTGATTTTTTCTCCTTCTTTCATTCTGAGATCATCAAATTTTCCTCTAAGGCTTTCTGCCTTGGCTCTCAGAACATTTGTATCACCTCCATGTACAAGCTTCAGTTTGTCCCACATCTTCTTTGCAATTTTTCAATCCTTGACATCTTCAAATTTAGCATCAGAGAGTGAGGAAGAAAGCTCTATAACCATGAAGTTATGTTCATGCTTCTCTCTCAATTGATCTACTATCAATACTCCTATAGGAAACACATATTCAGTTTCTAGGAATTGAGTAACATCATTACCAATACTTGATAAGTGGAGTCTTATCCTACTTTGCCATTAAGAAAAGTTGTCTTTGTTCAACTTGGGCACATCTCGTCTATTCATCTTGTGATCTTGACTTAGGTCTTGAAACCTTCTTTTCTAAGCACACAAGCTCTGATACCAATTGTTAGTAATAACTGAGAGGGGGGGTGAATTAGTGGCCTTAAAAATTTATCCTTCAAACATTAACCACCAATCAAATAAACCTCAGATTATTAAGTCCCTACAAGATGCATGCCATGAAATACTTATAATAATTAACTGTTTGTCAGTTTTCCTTGGCTGTCCTTATTCTCCTTGATTACCGATAGGCAACATAACTATTTACTAAAACTCATTAAATAAGAAGAGTATACTGATCAACCGAATGTTAACTATGTCAGATACAAAACAACAAAGAAATGAATCATACCCACATAACACATGAATTTTTAACGTGGAAACCCTGTGAAGGGAAAAACCACTGGGACCGGTACCCCAAATTTTCACTCTTCTAAAGTGAGCCCTGTTAAAGTTTATAAACACATGGTTAAGTGCGACCTTGTTAGAGGATTTTATACATAGAGGTTGTCACTTAGTATCGGGTATCTATTGCTACCATCCTTGAATCAGCCTCCTTCTTACACTGTCAATAGGTATCGGGCAAATCCAATGCTACTTTTATGAATCAACATTTTTGACACTCCTTGGGATGTACCTCAATATATAGAAGACTGTTAAGTCCTGCTCTATTAAGAGACTTGATGCTTCAATGGTTAAACTAAAACACTATGACCTATTTCTAATGTAGCTTTGAATTGCATATTTTCAGATCTATTTAAGTACATTACCTCTCTGGTCAATGTATCAATTCAATTCTTTGTGCTCCATACTTTCTGCTCTGTGATGTTGTGCTTCAATGTTCATCGGTGTCTGTAGAATTCTTTAGCTCTCCTTCATTCACTCCCCTTAATCCCCTTTTCATGAATGTGTTGTTACAAAAATGAATTAAGCTTGTCTCTTATATAGACATGATATTCACTATTTCTTGATTCTTGGCATGAAAAACTATCCAGCCAATTTGATTTAAAGCATAACTCCTAATTTATCTCATAGTTATCTTCTTTCCAACTGTACAAATCTTCTTTAAATCAATTACTTAACTCTGGTTGAATAAAACAAATAAAATAACCAGTTAAGTCTATCTTTAGCTCTTGCCAGCTAGATATTTTGTCATTTTCTAAACTCTCTATTCCGTCAGTCAATTCTTTAATTAGTTGTTGGTGACAACTGATAGTTCTGTCGACATGACTCCAGTAAGCTTCGAGATCTCTGTTCGTCGGGCATCATTAGATTTTTACTCATTGGGCAACACTTTTTTCAGCTTGTCGGGTATCTTGTGGTTTTTCTTTTTCAGGCAACACTATCTTTAGCTCGTTGGGTATCACTATGACTTTTCTTCTTTGCCTTTACCATTGGTGTGCACTCCATTGGTGTTATTTGTCACTTAGTGAATACTTGACATGTATGCATTGCTGAAAGTATAACCTTTGTTCTATTGATTCTATGAATTCTTTGGCATTATGTACATGACCGTATAGATGATATCAAATTGACATCAATGACAATACAAACCATTAACTGATTTAATGCTTTGCATTATCTTCAACTTAACATTATCAAACATTCAATCAGTTACATGTCTCAACTTAGATGATAGAAAGAGCACAACAGGAGGAGCATTCTTCATGGGTGACAGACTTGTCACATGGATAAGTAAGAAGCAAGGATGTATCTCACAATCTACTATAGAAGTAGAATATGTGGTTGCTGCTACAAATTTCTGTAACATTGCATTGATCAAGCAATTATTGGAAGGTATGAATATGAAAATTCTTGAACCAATGATTATCTATTGTGATAATAATAGTGCAATAAACATTTCAAAGAACCCTATCATGTATACTAAGACAAAGCATATTGCTGTCAAATATCATTACTTAAGGGAACAAGTGCAAGAGAAAGAGGTGATACTGGAATATGTTCAATCCAAGGAACAATTAGCAGACATATTCACAAATTCATTTCCTAGAGATACATTTGAGTACCTGAGGAAGAGACTAGGGGTCTGACCCTTGTCTACTAGTCACTAAGATGACTAGGAGGTTGCATCAACCTACACATATTTAGAAGATCATTCATGTTGATGCAATAAAAGAGATGGACTGCAAATATACATCAGTACACAACAAGGTACTTATCTGCACCGAACACTAGAGTTATTGTATTACTGATAGAGAGGAAATTCAAGGAACATATTATGGAAAACATAGAGATTTAGTTTGACATTATTGTCAAAGGGAGAGATGACTTAAGGGAGAGATTATATCCATATGAAATATCTATCAGAATGAAATATCTATCATAAGTATTCAAATGGAAAGATGTACTTAATATGGAGAGAAATATATTGCTGTCAAAGGGAAAAGAGATATGAAATCTCTATCAAAATTATCCATCAAGGAGAGGAACAGTCAAAGGGAGAGAAAACATCAGAGAAAGATTCAAAGAAACATCCATCCAAGGGAGATAATTAACACTACATATCTATCTAGAAAAGGGAGAAGAGATTCTACAACAAAGGGAGAGACAAAAATCAAAAGTTTCTACATCTATCCAGTGAAGGGAATGAATAATGAAGGAAGTACTCTGCAAGAATCAAATCTAAGAAAGAAGAGCTTACCAAGAGTCAGATATTTGTATTGGTTATAGAAAAATAAGTTTGGTCGAGATTGATGAACTACATCTGATATATTTTGTATTGTATTAGTAGTATGTAGTATGTTGCCATCAATGCCAAAGGGAGAGATTGATGAACTATAACTGATTTAATATTTGAAGATGTTAAGTTGATGATCACCGAGTTGCAGAAAGTTAATGCAAGACATTAAATCAGTTAATATATTGTATTTTCATTGATGTCAACTTGATATAATCTAATTGGTCATATACATATTGTCAAAGAATTCATATAACCAAAGAGATAAAGGTTATGTTATCAGTAATGCATAAAAGTTTAGTATACACCAAGTGACAAAAAACACTGATGGACAATGCACATCGATGGATAGAGAACTTTGAGAAGAGTCATAGTGATACCTGAGAAAGAATTACCAAGAAAAACCAAAGTGATACCCAAGCATAAATAAAGGTCACTATGTTGCCTGATGGATAGACAACCCCAATGGACAGAGATTCCCAAGGACAACTGAAGTCAAGACTGAGCAAACAAGGAGTTAAATACTGATCAGAACTGAATTTTAGAAATGAAAAAAGATTTAGCTAGAAGGAGCTAAATATAGAGTTAACTGTTTGATTACATTGTTTTTATCAACTAGTTAAAAGCTAAAGATAAGCTAGAGATTTAAAGCTAGTTTTATTACAGTTATCAAGAAGAAATATATGGGATAAAACTAAAGCAAACTTTAAAGAAAGAATGGCGAGATTTATGGATCACATCAAGAACAAGAAAGATAAGGACTTAGAAATGGTGAAATCATGTCTATAAAAGAGACAAGGTAATTCACTATGAAGAGAGGATGTTGAAGATAATTCTGGTGAAGATAATAAGTCTTCATACAGATCTAATCAAACAAGCTGAAGAACAGAGCTAATATTTTTGCAGACACTGAGCAACAAAGAAACAACAACATTCACCGAGTAGAAAGAAGTGGAGCAAAGGAATTGAAGAGAATATTTATCAGAAAGGTATTATGAGCTTACAATAGATCTAAACATTTGCAAGATTAAGTTGTATTTATGAACATATAATATACTATTTTAGTTTAACCATTGATTCAGAAAATCTCTTAAAAGAGTAGGATTTAACCATCCCTTATGTATTGAGATACATCCCAAGGAGTATCAAAAGGTTTCTCATGAAGATAGCATAGTGAATTCCAGATATCAAGTGACAAACTATTAGTTTTAAATCCTCTAACAAGGCCACACTTAACATTGTGTTTCTAACCTTTAACAGGGTTGGATCTTCACCGAGCTCACTTCAGAAGAGTGAAAATTTTGGGTTACTGGTCCCAAGTGGTTTTTTCCCTAACAAGGTTTCCACGTTAAAAATACAGGTGTCAAATGTGTATATGGTTCATTGTTTTGATGTTTTTCTTTACACATTACTAAAACATGATTGATCAGTAAACATTTTGGTAAATGCTAGACTGCTATTCAATAGAGCTTAAGAAAAAGGATAAACATTACACTTCGAGAAATAGTTATTTGATAAGATGATTTAAGGGCATACATCTTGTAGGACTAAAGATAACTAGAGGTTTTATATTTATGGTATAAATTTTTGGGTTGATTTAAGGATTAATTTTTGAGGCCAATGATTCACCCCCCCTCTCAGTTATTCTAACACAAATTTGTTATTGCTACCCCCAAAACCCTCACTACCTATATGTTAGCTAATTTCTAGTCAAACAAATGTTATCTCTATTCCCAAAGGACAACCCAAAACCTGAGTCTAGAACAACCAAAGGTGCATGTTCACCCCTTTAGGTTAACCATTAGACGTAATCTTCCAAAGAATGACCAAGGCCAATCTAATTGTTTATCCATAGACTCAACCATTTGATGAGTCTGCTCCTAAACCCATCTAGTATAAGGAGAATGAGCATTGTGATTACCATCATGTCAAAGGGCACACCACTATCAAATACATGAATTTCAAGCATTACATTTAGGACCTCATATATCATGAGGATATCAAATTTGAGCCTCCAGCACAAGTGTAACCAAATGCAAATCTACAAATATACCAAAATGTGTTCCCTAAACATGATATAGGAAAAGGCCCAGCTAATGCTAATCAAAAGCCACCAATCCAAGGAAATAGAAAACAAGGTGACTGTAGTGATGGTAAAGACTACACTAATGCTTACATCAACTATGAAAACCTTATTGGATGTGTCACCCAAGTCAAGCCTTTTATTGGCATGATCCATGTCAGAGGTCTAGATAACCAGTACATAGTTGCTACATGAGGAGGAATAATATCTATTGCTAGTTCTTCTACCACACCTTCCTCTACAATATAGTATAACCTTTTGGAACACCTTGGGAATACACCTATAAAAATCTTCATCCTAGACCTTCTTCACACATCTCCCATCCATCAGGGGATCCTCACAAAATCCTTACAAGATTCACGTGTCCTAGATAATATTGATCCTACATGCTTCCAAGCCCTTATGGGTCACCTATCAACATCATGTGGCTTATCATTTAGAGCATATGACATGCCACCTATCTCACAAGATCACAATCTTCCACTTCGCATCGTTGTCATGGTCAACTCATTTGTAGTTAAGTGAGTCATGATAGATAACGGTTTGGCCTTAAATCTATATACATTAAAGTTTTTAACACAAGTGGGGTACACTAAGGATGATATAGCACAACAATTCATCATCATGAAAGCATATGATAAGCTAGAGTGTACCTCTAAGGGTACTATTTTACTGCCCATTCAAGTGGGCCCAACAATGCAAAATATAGTATGCCATGTTGTTGATCTTGATCTCCCATTTAACATCCTCCTCAGTCGCCCATGGATCCATGCCATGCAGGATGTTCCCTCCACTATTCATTAGTGTGTCAATTTACCCCATGATGGAACTGAAATCACTATCAATGTTGATCCCCAACCATTTGCATACTACCATGCGTTACGTTAGATGCCTCATTCCCCCATTTGACCTATTATACTAGAATTGACATTGGCACTTTGGTGGCCAGATATTCCCATTCTTATCATGATCCTAAAACCTACTTGCATCTACTCTTTCCAGTGTGAAGATCAATAATAGAGGTTGTGGAGAATACAACTTTCCAGATGCATTTGTAGTAGGGGTATTACCCCTTGACCCCCATATCCAAGGACGTCTGTCCCATCAAGATAAGATGAAACAAAAGGTTCCACATCTCAAGAAAATCGAGAACTCAACATTCCATTCTTGTGGGGACTTAAATGGAGAGGAAATGCAAATAGATATAAACCAAAGGTTATACCACAAGGCTCTACCCCCTGATACCACACTCCTTGATTACTTCAAGGAAAAATATCCCAAACCCCACAAACTTGCTATTGAACAATGTAATTATCAAGGTGGTGGTTTGGGCTTGGAAGAAACAGAAATAAAGGTTCCTCTTGAACCTCCCATCTGCCCGAGAAAACAAGGTCTTGGATTTGGCTTAACCTCAAGTGGGGGCACCAAGGAGACTGACTCCACCTTTTTAAATGTCCAGGGTGACATTGTTGCGGTCAAAGACATTCCTAAAGAGGAAGTTAAGAGACCTTATGATGATATATCTAGTGACAAAACCCTTTTAGGAGACTCCATCATTTTTTTTGACCTTCCACTCATACATCCTGAACTAATAGACTGGGATTAACCAAGCGTCATCCATTTTGATATGTTCCAAAGAAAGGATGCGCTCCTAGAATTCATGGGAGAGACAAAACCAAGACAAGACTGGGGGCATGACTCTGCACATGTATACAAGTTGGATCTTCATGCATATTTTGGAGAGGAGAGCCTTAGTCACAAAAAAAAATAATGAAAAAGAACAACATGAGTCTCCTAATGAAAACCCCTTTGGGGCACTTATTGACTCAAAAAAAGTAAATAAAAAGGATGTATCCTCTGGTGAAAACCTCCTAGAGGAACTAGAAGAATGAGGACTCTCCTCTTCCTCTGATTTGTGATTATCAACTAGAAATGTCATCTATTCTCATTGAGGAGACTAAGCATATCAACCTAGGAATAAAGGAATGTCCACAAATCACATACATTACAGCCTCACAATCAAAAGTTGAGGAACTGGGATTTGAGTCCCTCCTCAAGGATTCATCTATCAATTTTACATGGTCTTATGCTCATATGCATGGGTTAGATCCCAATATAGTAGTTGTGTGCTAAAAATGTTTCACACTTCTATGAGTCATTATATTCAAGATTGCTCAAGAATGATGTCTCGAATGGCGACTCATAGCTCTCTATTCATGGAGTGCAAGGGTTTGTAATGGAGGCCCTCATATTGACCTAGTTTGTGCCCCTACAAGTACACCATAAAATGAGAGATTCAAAGAGGAAAAGAAAGAATGCTAGTCTCCATGATCATCGAGTATGCATGCAAATGAAAGCTATTCTATATGATAACAATGCAAGAAAGGAAATTAATCTATATGATAACAATGCATGATTATTCTATGAAAGGAAATACAAATGCAAGATTAATCTATGAAAGGAAAAATGAATTTAATCTAATATGAATCTAATCTACATGAATAGCCATGGATGCAAGAAGAAGAAGACAAGAAGAGAGAAGTTGCAATATCCAAGCCAAAGTTCTCAAATTCTCCTCCAAATTTCTCTCCAAACCTGCAACATAACAATACATAAAAATTCTATATCTCTGACTTGATCCCTTATGATTTCTAAAATGAGAAGGAGAGGGATCCTTATAAAGGAAAGTGTGGAGAGAAAATGCATCCTCAAGAGCAATGTGGGATAAGTCCCTAAAAAGACAAGTAAGAGGGAAAAGTCCACCACTTAGGAATATGTGGAGAAAAAGGAGTTTTATTTATTTTTTATTTGATTTATTTCATTTCTCATCAATAAGAGAGCTTTAAGTGGGGATTTTATTTAATTAAAGAAGGATTTTCTTTCAATTAAATAAGATTATGTTATTTAATTAAAATAGAGATTTTTTATTAAATAAGATAATATTATTTAATTAAAAGAAAGATTTTAATTAAATAAGATAAGATCATTTAATTAAATGATATATTTTAATTAAATAAGATTATTTTATTTAATCAAAAGGGATGTTTTCTTTTAATTAAATAATATTATTGATGAAATGATCAAACCTTAGGAAATAATGAAATAATTGAATTAATTATGATTTGATTAAGGAAATTGATTCGAATTGAAAATATTCCAAAGCATTGATTCAGAAATTTGATAAATTGATAAAATGATAAATGGGGCCCAAAGTCTAGGCGACCATTTTAGGGCGCATACATTTGCCCCTCTTTAACTAATGTGTGATCTTTATGGGAACACATGTACTCAAAGAATGTTGTTGAAGTGTGAGATCGATTTGGGATCACAAAACAACACAGACATCAACACCGTTGTAAATAAATAATTGACATCAAAACAAAGATAAGCTGATTGCAAAAAAGACAAGGTCAACACTGTTGTAAATAAGTAATTGACATGTCCGACATAAGAATCTCAAGCAAGGTTTCCCCAAGTGGAACAAATGATAGGATTGATAAAGCTGAATCAAAGATTGAAGTTTGATAGGTACTGCCCCCTCGTGATCAAAATCGAAATGAGATAGAGGAGAAACAACAAATTGATAAATTTGATCAAATCAAATTAAAGATAAGGTTCTTGATGTAAGATGAAATATATAAGGATCAAAGAACCAAGGTAGATCATCCAGCATGAAAGATTATGCTTCAATGTTGAATTAGAAGAAAAGAAGTGGGGTGAAAGTGAATGGAAGATAGAAGTTTGGAAGAGGTGGAAAGAAATGGAGAGAAGAAAGAGAATTTTCCTTAGGAAAGAGAATGCCCAAAATCAATCAACTATTTAAGATAGAAAATTTTGATTGAGATCAAAAAAGAAGATAAGGAAATGAAGATATAACATGATCACAGTTGATTAAAGTCCACTAGAAAGATGAAGGAAACCCTCGCAAACTCATAATGCAACCTAAAAATACAAACTAACATGAGGTCTAACAATGCAAGCTACATGAAAATGCAAAGGTGTACTTGTAATAGAGAAACTGTAACATAGGACTTTGTGTTCATCATTCATAAGAGAATGTTAAAGAACTTATTTTCATCATTGGGCCATTATTAACGGACATCGAAAAATCACACAATCATCAGTAGTCACAAGCACAACTATGAAGATATGAATGTGATTTATAATAGATTGGAATGTGGAAAGATTCTAACATAAGCATCAAAGACATAAAGGTCAAGATGACTTTGATGTTAGCTTACCCAATTTAATATAGCAAAACCATGCTCGCATCAAGGCATAGATGCCAGGATGACCAAAAGAACGGTTGTGCAAAAATAGTTAAGCATAAAGCAAATCAAAAACATGCCCCATGCCCCAAGTCCTCTAGCTATGCATCACGGAGAAACTTATTAGACAAGGACACTCAACGAAAATCAATAACAATCAGCACACAAAGAAAAGATCATGACATAGCTCAAGCATTAAGTGTTGCATTTAAAAATTTAAGTGTGTTAACTAATATTGAGTTCTGAGGATAAGGATCAAGTTCTTGCAAGAAGGTAAGACCATATGAAAAAAATGGGTAAGACCAAACTGATAAGTGTTGAAAAACACTCGATGTCAGGGGTTGTATTGAAAAATACAGTTGGGGTGGTGTTGAAAAACACCATTTGTGAGATGTCCTAAAGACTAACGCATCCAAAAGACAAAAGATAACACAGTTATGATCACTAGACAAAGACAAAGACCAATTCCAAACCAAGGCAACAAGGACAAGGCATGATGGAGAAAGGCTAAGTGTCGAGGACACGTGCTAAGAAACAGGGGTGCAAAGGCCTCAAGTAGCGCATTTTTCCAGGTTTTCACCACTTGGATTTTATTACAATTTTTTCTCTTTCATTTTTTTCTTCTTTTTTTCAGGACTTTTTATAAAAAATTTTGAATTTTTGCTACCAATGCACCTGTTTCTACGGTTTCACCAAGGAACTTTTTCTATTTTTTTGAATTTTTTGAATTTTTGGAATATATAATTTTTTTTGGAGATACATCAAAGCGCCTATTGCTAGGTTTTCACTTAGATGATCATTTTTTTCAGGAAATTTTCCAATTTTTAGAATCTTTTGGCAATATATCATTTTTTGAGATTTTTTCAGGATCAATAATTATGTACAAAGGATGCCCTTAGATAGAATGGGCATCATGGATAGAACTTCTTCAGGTGGAAGACATTGATAAGATCAGGGAGTTGCTCTCCCTCTGCTGTATATAGTTAATAAGAACCTGTCCCAAAAGCTATTGTAATGATGTAAGGTCCAAGCCAATTAGGTTCAAATTTTCCCTTTTGATCTCTATGCTGTTGATTCTTGGGATTTTCACGTAGGACAAGATCTCCTACTTGGAATTCTCTAGGGAGAACCTTTTTTTTGAAGGCTTTGGACATGCACTTTTGATAAACCCTCATATGGTCAAATGATGCTTGATGTTTATCATCTAGAAGTTCTAACTCTTGAAGTCTCATGGCGCAGTAATCTTCATCTGTAACTAGACCTTTGAGGGAAACTCTAAGTGAAGGAATCTCAACCTCCAAAGGTAACACTTCTTCAGCGCCATATGCAAGGGAAAAAGGAGTAGCCCCAGTAGGAGTAAAAATACTTGTTTTATAGGCCCACAAAGCCAAATTTATCTCTAAGTGCCAATCTCTACCATTCTTACAAACTGTTCTATGCAAGATTTTAAGAATGGTTTTGTTTGATGCCTTTGCTTGACCATTTCCTTGCGGGAAGTAAATGGAGGACCTATGTTGTTTAATCTTGAATTTCTTGCAGAGTTGTTTAAGATCCTTATTTTTGAACTGGCCTCCGTTGTCAGTGATAATCTTAGAAGGCACTCCATATCGACAGATGATATGGTTCAAAATGAATAGAGAGATTGTCTTACCTGAGGCAATAGAAAGTGGGACAGCTTCTACCCATTTAGTGAAGTAATCAGTAGCAGTGATAATAAACTTGTGTCCACCTAATGAGTTAGGATGAATCTGCCCAATAAGGTCAAAGGCCCAGCGCTAAAATGGCCAATGAGATATAGAAGGAATGAGCTCCTTGCTTGGATCATGTATTGGGTTACCATGTTTTTGACACTTTTCATATGACTTTACAAAAGCTACTGCAACAATCTGCATCGTAGGCCAATAGTACCCTGCCCTAAGAAACCTTCGGGCCATGGAAAGACCATTGGAATGTCCCCCACAAATTCCCTCGTGAATGTTAAGTAACGCTTGGTCAGATTCTTCCTTTTCTAAGCATCTAAGAAGTGTTCCATCTAGACCCCTCCTATACAAATGACCAGCGATAAGGGAATGGTGAGAGGCATTTCGGGTAAGGTTTCTACATTCAGATCAGTGAAAGTTTTTAGTAATAATGTCATCATGAAGGTATGAGTAATGACCAACAAGGGTACAAATGACATGGCTTTCTTGAGAGTCATATATAGGGTGATGTAGCTCTTCCACCAGGAATTCAAATCTTGATTCATGTTTCTCTAACTGAAGAAGTGAAGCAAGTGTAGCCATAGCATCAACTACTTTGTTTTCTGCTCTAGGGATTTGCTGAAACGTGACAAATGTGAAGTAGCATTTCAAGGAATCAACCATTTGCTTGTAAGATACCATTTTCTCATGTTTTGTTTGATATTCATCATTAACTTGGTTGATTATCAGCCATGAATCCCCATAGATGTGTAACTCTATGATTCTCCATTCTATGGCCATCTTAAGTCCATTTGTTAAAGCTTCATACTCAGCAATGTTGTTTGTACATGGGAACAATAATTTATAAGACTTGGGGATTGTGTACCCATGAGGAGAAACAAAAAACACACTAGCTCCTAAACCATTTTGCATAAAGGATCCATAAAAGAACATCTTCCATGTTCTTTCAATCATATACATGAGGTGCACATCTGGGAAGTCAACTTGAATAGGTGCATTATCTTGTATTGGAAAATCAGCCAATTGATCTACTATGGCTTGTCCTTTGATTGCTTTGTGCTCAATGTACTCTATGTTGAACTCTGAAAGGACCATCATCCATTTAGAAAGTCTACCTGTGAGGGCGGCCTTACCTAGCAAATAGTTGAGTGGATCTATTTTTTCTATGAGGTGTATAGTGTGCGCAAGCATGTAATGTCACAACTTTTGGGAAGCAAACACAACTGCAAGGCAAGATTTCTCAATGCTGGTGTAGTTAACCTCATATGAAACAAGAGTGCGGCTAATATTGTATATTGCTCTTTCTTTCCCATTTTCATCAAGCTGAGCTAGTAATTCCCCCAAGGAAGATTATGTCACTGAAATGTATAGAATAAGTGGTTTCCATGGGATAGGAGGCATTAAAATGGGAGGATTTTCCAAGTACTTTTTGATTTGATCTATACTCTTTTGACAATCCTCATTCCAAACACATTTGACTCCTTTGTGTAAGTTCTTGTTGAAGGGTTGGGCTCTATTCGCCAACTGTGAAATGAATCTCCTTATAGATTGAAGAGGTCCTTGAAGACTCCTCATTTGACTAATGTTTCTAGGAGGTGGCATATCTATAATTGCTTGGACCTTCTCAGGGTCTACCTCTATTCCTCTTGCTAAAATGATGAATCCTAGTAGTTTTCCAGAGGTGACTCCAAATGCACACTTTTTAGGATTTAACCTTAGTTGAAATTGTTCCATGCGATCTAGAATGAATTCTAAATCATCTAAGTGGGTATCTCTTTGTTTAGACTTTGCCAAGGTGTCATCCACATAATCTTCCATGTTTTTATGCATCATGTCTTGAAAAATGGTTGTCATAGCTCCTTGATAGGTTCCTACTGCATTTTTTAATCCAAAAGGCATAACGTTCCAAAAATAGGTACCCCATGAACAAGTGAATGCAATCTTTTCTTGATCTTCAGGAGATATCTTAATCTAATTGTATCTAGAAAAACCATCCATCAAGGAATAAATCTCATAACCCACAGTCATAACCACTATCATGTCTATATTGGGAAGTGGAAAGTCATCCTTTGGGCATGCTCTATTGACATCTCTAAAATCTGTGCAAACTCAAATGCATTTGTCATGTTTGGAAACTGGTACAATATTTGATATCCATTCAGCATAGGTGATAGCTCTTATGAATTTTGCACCAAGGAGTTTCTCCAATTCTTCTTTTACCAGGAGTGCTATGTGAGGATGCATCTTTCTCAATTTTTGTTTAATTGGTTTGACACCCGAAGCTATGGACAAGTGATGCATGATAAGATTAATGTCCAACCCTGGCATATCTGAATAAGTCCATGCAAAGTTGATCTTCTCTTTCTGTAAGAACTTAGTGTAAGCTTCTTTTTCTTGTGGTGACAAGGATTCAACTAAGTGTACTATCTATGGAGCCTCATCTGTACCCAAATTGACTGCTTGTGTTGGTTCAATAAGCACTAAAGATTGATCTTGAAAGTAGCTAGGGAGATGATCAAGTACCTCATCCTTAGGCACCTTAGAGAGGTTTTCACCCTTGGATACGTCATTTATTTTTTATTTTTTTGGTTGTGACACCACCACACAGTGGTTTTCGCCATCAGAACTCTTATTCTTTTTATTTTGTGACTAAGGTACTTGATGTCTAGCTCTGTCATGCTATAGCCGGTTCACTGGTGGAAGAGACTATGGGTTCAATGGAATTTAGGTAAGAGGCTATCTCATAATCCTTTTAAAATGTTAAGAGCTTAGGTCCTTGCTAGCATTGGGACCAATCAATGAGGTTGGGATGAACAAGAGGCAATTCAATGACTGGTTCAAGGTTATAGATGTGAATGATATTATCATTGGTGACCGAAGAGTCAGAGTCTGTCAAGTATCCTTCTAAGCTACCCAAATCAGGATTCATCCTAACAAGTGAAGAATCATCCACTAAGGAAACACGTGGGTTCAAATCCTCTAATACTACACATGACTTGTTGGCTACTTTGGGTTGAAAACTATAAGTGTGGATAACATCAATATCTCTATCAACTATGGAGGAATAAAAAAAGGAGTCCCATTCATACTCATATGAACTTGTGTCTGAACTGCGACTAGGATGTTTACACCATGAAGGTTGGGACATCTTGATGTGGAAGGTCCAGTGTCACCTTCTCTTTCCAATAAACAAACAAGATTCTTTCTTTGACATTCTCTGAAAGGATCTTCTGCATCTGATTCATCTTGTTCTAAGGTTGCAACTGTCTCATGAATGACTAGACTATCTAAATCTCCCCAAAGGAGATTAGTGGAAGGGACCCAATCTTCACACATATCTTGCTGATTTGTCAAATTAGGAACATATTCTAGTTCATCCTCACTATTTGACTCATCAAAGAGAGGATTAGTGCGCTTTTTGTAATTCTCAAATCCTAGGCCAACCGGCTTCTTAGACTTGCGTCTAAAAAGAGAATGATCAAGCGGTTCAGATCTAGCATCCAGATTGTGATTAAGAGGGCCATATCCAGGATAGCCCGTCTATCTGAAAAAAGTAAGCCCTCTTCCATAAGTCTTAGGAGAGGGAGAGAAATTCTCATTATGCATGTATTTTTCTTCTCTATAGATCTAGTCTCTAACTAATGTCTCCTCTTTCTCATCTTGGATAGGCACTGATGACTCTACAAATGTTCCAAATAAAGTCATAGCTGAAGAGGAAGGTTTCTTTTCTTGTGAAGGCTTTCCATAAGACCTAGGCAAAAATGGTAATGTTGTGAGGGAGTTGAACTGATACCCCCCAATGCCAAGTCTATCGATTTAATCTTGTCTTTGCATTCAACTAAGGTAGCATCAAAATCTTCTGCTTCTCTATTGAGGGGAACATGAGCCCCTACTGAAATTGAATTAACAGATAAATTGTTATCCCCAGGTATACAAATCTCTATTCCATTGTAGGGGAACTTAACACATTGATGGTAAGTAGACGACATTGATTTCATATCATGAACCCATGGTCTACCAAGTAAGATATTGTACGCAAGAGGACCAGTGTCAACTACTTGGAATAAAATATATTTTTCAACAGGGCCAATCCTAACAGGAAGGATGGCCAATCCTTTGGAACTTCTTTCTGCCTCATCATAGGCTTTGATATTATTCTTCTTTCTGGTATCTATGACTTCTTCTAAATAACCCAACTTCTTAAAAAGACTCAAAGAACAAATATTAAGCCCAACACCCCCATCTATCAATACGTGCTTGACACTGATTCTATGGATCACAACCTTAATATGAAGGGCGAGATTGTGTAGGTGACTCAAATATTTATCATCATCCTCTGAAAAGGTAAGGTAATGAGGGCTAGCAATATGGTTAACCATGTTCTGGAATTGATCAACATCTAAGTTGTTGGGGACGTTCGTCATACACAAAGAATCCTCAAGGACTTGCTTATGTCTCGAGGACAACTTTAAGAGCTCAAAAATGGAAATATGATCTGGGGTTCTTTGTAATTGATCAACAAGGTTGTAACTTGACTTAGGATCAACTATCAGTTTTAAGGTGACATTCTTGGATGCCACTTGCTTTGGTTCACCTGGTTGACTTGAATTGGGTTCTCTAATGACAATGGGACCTTGACTTCGTGTGACAACATTAAGAGTTTGGGATGACATTCTAGAGTTAGGACACCTTAGCACCACAACAGGTTCTTCATCAAAGATAGGAGGAGAGTCCATGCCTAGATCATAACCATAGGGATCTCTACCCCTCATCATGTTGACATTTTATTCTACAACATGAAGCATGTTGATAGTATTCTCCGCATATGTGTAAGTATAATTGACCTCAGCCTTGCTATTCTTAGGTTTAGAGGTTTCCCCCTTCTCATACTTGGGCAATGGTTCTTTGAATGCCTTATGATTGGCGTTGGTGTTCAATCCATCTATCTTAAGCTTTCCATTTTCAATTAGATCTTCAATAAGATTCTTGAGTTTGTAGCAGTTTTCAATATCGTGTCCAATGCCATTGTGAAACTTGCAAAAAGATTTCTCATCCTACCAATGTGGCTTAACATCAGGTATATAATGCTTCGTAGTATCTTGAGGATGACAAAAGGTTATTGGTGATAAGTGTTTTCAAGACATCCTCATATGAGTCACCAAGTTTTGAATATTGACGCCTCTCTTTCTTAGGCCTATCTTGGTATCTCGGTTTGTTCTCTTGTTGATTAGATGTATTGAGCTTCATCGCTTGAACAACACTAGACAAGTGGAGCACAGTTTAATCTTTAGGTTGGGAGGAGTCCACAACTCCATCATTGACCACTTGTTTGTTCCTATTCCAATGCGAGCTCTTCCCTTTATCCTTGTTAGGGTTGTTATTTTGACCATTATTGTTGTTGTTGTTTCCATGTTTGGTCAAAATTCCTTGTTCTTTTAAAACATCCTCAATCCTACATGTGGTTTCAACCATGGTGTCAAAGGAATAAAAAACCATCTTCCTAACTTCATACCACATTTCAGGAACCAAAGTGCTAACAAGGATAACAATTTTTTTCATTTTTAGGAATGGTTCTAGAGTAGTGAGAGCATTGTCATCTCCACCTTTGCAATAAAGTAACAAAGGATTCCCCTTGATTTTGCTTTAAATTGCATAATTCCAACATGGTGATTGATCTTGAAAGATTGTATGCAAAGTGTTGAAAAAATATGTGAACAAGCTCTTTGAAATTCTTAATGGGGGGAGTTATGTTGGTTAACCATTCCATTGCTTGACCCTTAAGACTCCTTGGGAACAATCTCACGAGGTATGAGTCATCTTGATGGAACTCAAACCTTGTGGTATAAAACTAGTGCACATGATCATGTGGATCTCCATTCCCATCATATTTGTTGTATTGAGGAATTTTAACCTTTCTAGGGAACTCTTTCACGTTAATACTTTTTTCAAAGGGATTAGGACAAATTGAATCCAGCGAGAATGAATTCGTGGGTGTTAACATCTTCTCCATCATGTTATTAAGTTGTTTGATTTCCTCTTCTTGAGATGGACCTTGCTTCTTAATATTTTTGTCCACATCAAAGTTGTAAGGGACTCTAGCACCCTTGTTGATTAAACTCTCTAGGAAATTATCCTTGTTTTTCTCTAAATATTTCTCCACATACTATTGAAAAAGTGGTTCTTGTTGCATTTTCATGAAGTCCTGGGAGGTGAGATCAAAACTTGAGCTACTACCCCCATATTGTGAACCATCATGAGCATGTTGTGAAGGTTGTCTTGAGTTCCTAGGAGGTGTTTGTCTCCTATAATGATCATTTCTTGAGGCCCTTCTTCCTCTAGGGCTAGGAGATCATGATGGCATTCTTGAATGTCTCCCACTTCATGGAGTCTTAGGAGGAGTGAATGGAGGAGAGTTGTTTCCACCACTAACACACATGTTGTTGGATCATTGAGTTGCTGAGCTAAGAGCCTATCTTTCTCTTCTTGGAAGGATTTCCTTTCCATTTCCACCAAAGTTTGTCTTTCCAATTCTAGGTGTCTAATTTTCTCTTCCTTTTCAGCTTGTTCATCTAGGAAGGTTTTCTTTTCATGCTCAATCCTCTTAAGTCTTTCACTCATGTATCTTGAAGATGTTTTGAGCGGTGAACTTGGTCTTGAATTTATAAACAAGTTGTTGGTATAGGTTGCATTAACATGAGTGTCATAAAGTTCATCTCCTTGGTTCTCATGTTGTGATAAATCATCTTGATAAGATTTCCTCTTACCTCTCTCAGCCCTTTGGTGTGCATC
>MU226095.1:152266-169007 GCA_018584345.1 Thuja plicata
CTCATATCCATAGAAGAGTGAGAAGATGCTAAGGGGGTACCCAAATCACTAAGGTGACTCTTGGAATCAAACCACACTTCCGAGTTGTTCCTAGGTGATTGATCAAATATGGGTTCTTTTCCCTTACGTTTTTGGCAAGTTTGAACTAAGGTTAATTGTTTAAAGACCACTTTAGGTCATTTTCCTTGATTTACTTGATATCTTATTGTAACTGGCATGAAAGAAAAGGTACTAGGTGATAGTGTGTATGGTAAATTTGGCCTTGTTAACTCACCATACACTTCAACATAGTCCATCTTCACCAGGTACACACAAGACTAAACATGAGATTATTCATCTTGTCTGCCTACATGATTTGACCTGTTGCCTTCTATCCAGATGGGGTTTTTCAAATAGCTCTTAGAACAAGAGTCTCACAACCATAGACCAATCTAGGAATGAAGGATTTTTCTCCATGAATGCAATACAATGCAAGATTAGCCTAGAAATTGAAAGATGTAAACTTAGTCTAAGACATGATTTCAATGCAATTATTCTTGAAATTGAAACTATTATTATTGCAATAATGAAATTATTCTATATGAGACTAACAAGAAATGTGACAATAATTCAGTATTCTAACAATGCATAAAAATGAGTGGGTAATTAGCATTTTTGAATGAAGAATGAGAGTTCTTTTATAGACTCTGAGATGATCAGAATAGAAACTTTCCTCTTTGAAATAAAACAGATAAAAAAACCAATTTAGAATAGAAAGCTTTATTTAAAAGGATACAATAAATTGTTTTCTCTTTGCTTTTAACTGTTTTCTTTCTTTGATTTAATTCTATTTTATTTGAATTTAATTGTTTTTCTTTCTCTTTCAAACACAATTAATTCAAAGATTCTATTTCTGAATAAAAGAAAGATTTTTTGAGAGATTATCCAATTAATTAAATAAATATGACCTCATAATGCTTTTTCTCAATTATCTGAATAATTAAATTCAATTTTTGAAATGAGGATATTTATTTAACAATTAAATATTATTTAATTCCTTTTTCATGTGTCTTAGCTAAAGAGGGTGAATTTAATTTAATTAAAATACTAGGACTTTATAATTAAATTAATTCGATCATAAGGTTTGTTTAGCTAAATATGTATTTATGAATTAAAGATAACGTATGATTAATGCAGATTTAGGATTTTCTACATTTGACACTTAAGTCGAGTAGAGTCAGTTAAAATTTAGAATTGCCTAGTCCAATAGGACTTTGATGATCTAGAAGAATGACAAATGCAACAAAATTGGTTAGGGTTGCAAGATGTCAATTTTGGGGTGTTACATTTTTCCCTTCTTTGAATTGATGTGCGAGTGGCGCATTGATTCAAAGAATAGTCTGATGTCTGAAGCACAGAAGAATAGATTTGAAAATTGATGATGGAAAGATTTTAGATCCATCTCTAGAACAGAGCATGACTCTCCAAAGTCTAGGTTAGGTCGCTAAGACATCAGTCAAATAGATTTTTTGAGGGTTGTCTCCAGAATGAAACTTGATCCTCAGGGATCTAGGTTAGAATGCCCTGATACCTAAATAGATTTGATATCTTTCACAAAACTGTCCTCAGAACAAGGTTCAACCTTTAGGATTCGGGGTTAGATTGCCTTGATACTTATCCAACAAGTAAATCAAATAGAGATTTTAGGACTATCTCCAGAATGGAGCTTAGTCCCCCAATATCTAGGTGAGATTACCCAGACATTGGTTAGATAGACATCTTTCACAAGATTGTCCCTAGAACGAGGCTCAACCTTTAGGAGCCAGGGCTAGATTGCCCCGATACCTGTCTCAAAAGGTAGTAAATAGAGGTTTAGAATCATCTCTAGAATGGAGCTTGGTTATCAGGAGTCGGGATTAGATTGCCCCGATACCTGTCCCAAAAAGATAGTTTTGCGAGAACCATCTCCAGAACGGAGCTTGATCCTTAAGAATCTGAGTTAGATTGCTCAGATACTTAATAGATGACAAGATGTAAGGAACAAAGATGCCCTTATTGATTATGGTGTATCCAGTTTTGACTATGAAGTATGAAAAGTTGAACATACCCCAAGTGATGAGATGCCCCTAGTAATGAGGACTTTTGAAAATCAGATCAGATTGATTGGAATAGATTCAATGATGTAATCATCCTGCCCCCTTGAGAGTGAAATGGAAAGATGACATGCCATAATGATGATGAAGAGTGAAAAATCATAGATAGATAGATCAAGAAGAAACTCAGAACATATTATGGAAGAATCTAGAAGATTCAGAATCAATTTTGAGCAATTTTGAGGTTTGGTTGACCAAGTTTGACTAGGGTTGACCAAAGTTGACTAGAATTGAATTTTGAGGAAAAAATTCAAAGATTTGAGAAAATGATGATAAGATATGATTCTAACAAGAAAGCGGCATCATAAAGTTGACTGCACAAGCATCCGATTGCGTCAGTCCTGAAAATTTTAAAATGCAATTTTGAGCTATATAGAAGTGTCAAATTTTGATTTTGATCACGAAAATGAATTCAGAGTGGTCAAATTAGGTAATGGTGAAGTTTTTGCACAAAACGGAGCACTTTGACAAATTAGGTCAAAACCTATATAAGGACGAAAAGGTCATTTTCAAATCATTTCAACCTTTTGACTTTTTGAGAATTGAGCTCTGAGAAAAAATCAAAATGGTGGTCCCCTACAGCACTCACTGATTCAAGCGATCAAGGAGACACAGCCGGCACACAGCATCAAATTTTGTCAATTTTTTCTTCATTTTCCGCGTTTGTAGGAAATGAGTCGCGGGTCTTTGCATGAAGAAGTAGTTTCTTTGCGCAGCTCGTAGGAAAATCTCACGTGATGAAACTGCATTTTGTGCCACTCGGTGAGGAATCTCGCATGGGAGAGTACCCATGTTCGTGTGAGAAATCCTTCTAGAGGGTGTTTTCTTGCGTGACTATGCTTTAAAGTTCGTGCGAAAGGGGAATGTCGTGCGGCACGAAAAACTTCTTCGAGCGAAAGAGAACTTCTTCACGCAAAAATCTTCTTCTTCACATGGGAAAAAGTGGTCAATAAGAACATGAAATTAGTCTACCTCGCATCTAATATCTTTTGCGTCAGCATTGTTACCATCTATAGGATGTCTTGAATGCTTTATTATCTCATTACGCTTTGAGTACCGTAGATTACTGATCGTGCTCTTTTGTTTGTATGTCTTGCAGGTTGACTTCCCAGACATTGCATTCAGATCGTACCACCTGGCCATCAGTAGATTGGTATCACAATTGGACGATGCCAAGACAGCGCATATAGGTACTTTGGGATTGAGTTCACTATGTGATGTACCCGAGATTTGGGTAAATCATGGATTGCTAGGAGCCTTGGTTGAGTGTTTCCATTTGAAAATGAACACTTTCTATTTACCACAGGGGGAGATGACTATTACTCCCAAGGACATATACCGAATCCTGAGGATACCTTTCCATGGTGTCCAAGTAGAGTATGAGACACAACCCAGGTTGGGGACAGTAGCATTGAGGAAGGTCTTTTAGGATGACCTTGTTACGGGTAGGGCCATCTCATGGGAGGATCTAATTAGCGAGTATGGTCCAACCCACAGGTTTCTCGTGGTTCTAGCATGCTTCCTTGGGTGCTACCTCATGCCTGATCATGGATAGCACGGTCTAGAGTGTGGCTGGGGTAGGATGTTGTAGCTGATGCTAGCACAACCTTGACATTTTGAATGGGATCAGTGCATGTTAGCACATATGTATCATGAGATGCATGAGATTGCCTATCGAGAGGCGAAGAGCATTGCATCAGGAGTTTTTGTACTATAGGTATGGGCCTGGGAGCATCTTCCTATTACCAGGCCGATATGTGAGGATATGAGGTAGCCATTAGAGCCTTATATTTACCGATACAGGGGCATGATTACCTAGCCAGCGTTGGGTAAGGTAGATCAGTGGCGAGCTCAGCTTGATGATTTAGCTGCAGTAGTTTGGAGGCCATGGAGGCTTACAAAGGCCTAGGATGATGCAGCAGAGCAGTTGAGTCATATGTTCTACTCACGTGCGATGATTGGTCATACTGTCACTGTTATTGAGAGATTCCCGCAGAAGCAGGTATGGTAGTAGTTCGATCGGCCTCAGGACATATCACAGGAGTATACTGCTTATGCCATATTTACTGATGAGATTTGGAGGGGTTGGCTGACAAAGCTAGACCTAGGCCGCACCATGATAGATATTCACACATTGGTCCCAGTACAGTGGAACTACCTGCGAGATGTGGTAGATGGCGGTGTGACCGCCGAGTATAGGGAGCACTTTGTGACACATCCGTTCCCAAGGCTCACAGATCCGATCGGCATAGCAGGCCAAGCACAAGTTATTCAGCCACAGGTCATTCAGCCACAGGTGGTACAACAGATGTAGATGCCCCCACCACAATAGAGGGCACAGTTGGGATTATAGCAGGGTCCCCGACCTCAGACCGTACAGGTAGAAATTCCCGCATGACAAATGGGGATGGATGTATGGGCTAGTGGTAGCGGCAGCATGAGATAGTCCTGATGAAGGATTGTAGAGCAGGTAGTTGAGGAGCAGCAGGTACCCCTATAGGAGGAGGTACAATAGGAGGATTAGCCTGCGCAGGACATAGCACAGGATCCACAATGGCGGTCCCGGGAGAGAGTTTGAAAACTCACGAGGTAGGTCAGGGATTTAAATATACAGCTGGCCATGTGAAACGCATGACTTCTTGATCGAGATCGGGGGATACAGGATCTCCAAGAGTAGTTATGGGCATCTCAGAAGGAGATTCACCATCAAACGACATGAGCGGAGTATTACTATGCGCCATATATAGGGGTGGTTCCTGATGAGGCATCTCAGGTGGCGAGATTCTCCACCTATGCTAGAGGGTCAGAGGGAGCACAGGTGCCACCTCCACCAGATAGGGCCCCACCTCCGCCTCCTCTAGTTAACAAGGGATAGGGCCAAAGTTAGGTTTTGATAGATGGATAGATGAGATCATAGGATATATCTGATGCATTGGCATCCATGTATTATATCACCATTTTGAGATAGATCATGCTCGAGTAGCACCATTTTGTATTTGTATCGACACATTGGATTATATATATGAGCTCATCTTTTTGTATCATTACATGTGTCATATTGTCTTTTATGAGATGTTTCCTATATGCTTAGATGGTTAGATGATTCAGAATGTATGCAAATGTATGAACATGTTTGGAATATGTAGATGTATGAAATGCACATGTATGATTTAGAGGCAAAGATGTATGTATGTAAATGATTTATGTAAATGCAATATATAGATGGGAAACGTAAATGCAATGTATAGATGAAAAATGAAAATGAAATGTATAGATGAAAATGAGTTATGAATATGCATATGTATATGGTACTAACATCTCATGCAGGACGGAAAATGCTAACCAAAAGATCATGTGAATAATTGAGAGAGAGGATCGAACACTTGTGCAGTCATGATGAAACCAGGATAGTGAAAAAGAACTCTCCAATGTATGAACCTAGGAGGATGCAAAGAAAAGAACATTGAATCACTGCCACAATGCAAGTCTAGAATGAAAATGCAATCCTATGCTAGATGCAATATGAGAATGCAATTCTAGGACATGGTTGTGAGACCCATCGTATATTTATCATCATTGAGCATTTTTTTGTGGAACATCAAATTCGATACAACCCTTACTAGTGCCACAATGCAACCATAAGGATATGAATATGACTTTTCATTGGATAAAATGTAGGAAACAAACATAAGCACGGGGTACAAAAGCTAAGATGACCTGAACATTGTTTCTAGTTAATATTGCAAGAGTACACCAGTATCAATGCATTCAAAGCCAAGCTAACCATGAGTGCGATCATGCATAAACAAAAAGATCAATAACAAACAAAGCAATAATCAAACAGAGAAACACCAGACAAGGAGATAGTACCTGTTAGAGTAGTCATAGTATAGCTAATAATTAAATCATTTAATTATTAGTCTATTTACTCTATGCTTAAGTTATACTTAGGCAGCTTATAATTCTTTAGGGTTTTTCCCCTTTAGGGTTTCGGTATCCTTTTATAAGGACTCACCGCTTTACTTTTCATCAAGGATTAAGGAGATTGTATTCATTATTGTTGTTAATAGAAGCTTTATTCTTTTCAACATGGATTCAATGTCTCTGGTTTTTTGGCCGCCATAGCTCTCTGTTCTTCTGTCTGTCTTTGCTTCTTTCTTGTGACAGTCATGCATGCAAGTGTTCTTGGGTGGATTTGTTTTCCTCAAATCTAACATGGTATCAGAGCTCTCCTATTGCTCATTGTTTTGGTTTTTTTGAAGCAAGCTCATCGCAGTACGGGGGTTTGAAGTTCTCTAGTCTTTTCTGGTATTTTTTATTGGTTCTGGGGGTCTTTATTTTTTGGGGCACTTTGGACCAAAAATGACCTCACAGTTGCGTCCAGAAGGGACAAAAACCCTAGAATCCATATAAGGCACGTCTGATTTAGACACCGGAGCGTCTGGGAGAAATTTTTTGGCCTATTACGGCCGTACGGGCACGGTTTTCGATGCACAAATCAAAAAACAATTTAAAAAAATACATTTTTTTATAAAAACTGTGCATGCCACCAGTACGCCGCCAGCGCACCACCCGCGTGCCTCCCGCCGCCCGCACGCAACCAACCCGCCGCCGCCGCCAATGCTCCGCTCGGCCGCCTCTGTAGCGCCGCTCAGCCCTAGTTCGCCGCCCCCGCGTCGCTCGGGGCAGCTTTATCCCTGCGGGCGGTCACATGGGTGACCGGGGGCCTTGCCCCAGCCCCCTGTGGGGTCATATGGTGCCCAGGGGCCTATTTTTTTTAGCCCCAGGGGCTTAAAGCCTGATTTTGAGGTCTTTCTAACCCCCCGGGACTGTTTTCGCTCTATCTTGAGCATCCAGGGGTCTTTTTCTGACTTCCATATACCGTCGGAAAGCTCTTTCCGAGCACTTTCTGATGATGGTAGTTAGGGTTTTGGGTTCTGATGTTTTGATAGTATTTTTTTCTGTTGAAGTCTAATATTTGTTTTTGCCTTCCGGGAGTCATATCTGGCTCATCCGGACTCCATTTTTGGCAAACCAGATATCGTCAGAAAGCTGGTTCAGTGAACTATTCAGTTATAGGGGTCTTTTTTCCAGATTTTTCTCTAGGTTTTCTCTCCTCCAAGTTTGGCAATTTTTTGTACTCTGGTAGATTGCTTGGGTTCTACAGGTCCTGGGATCTCTTCTTCTGATCTTCTAGCTCACTCTTCTTTCTGACTTCTGAGCTTGTTTGCTTCTTCTGTTGCATCTTTGTTCTATAAATGCACTGAGATAAATTTCCTACTTCTACATTTTTGAGATCTTGTACACCTTGTGTGTTTTTGTACTCGCACTCAGTTATAAAGTGCCATGGGGGGTTATGATGATTATGTCATTTTAGGCGCATCCACCTTTGTCAAGTGAGCGTACCTTCCCTGACATTAGCCCATGCTATGTGTTGGTGACATTGCCCTTTATCCTGTGTCTGTACTTTTGTTGCACTATTGGTGTTCCTGGTTCTTCTTTCTGCAGATGTTTCTGGCATTGCATTTCAGTGTTCCTGTCACCTCTCCTTGTTCAGCATTATGGGGGGGTTCACCTGTTGGTTCTATTGCTTCCTGGTTCGATTGATCATCTCTTCAGACATTGTCTTCTCTATCTGGTCATGCAATTCAGTGGGGGTTCCAACAGTCTCTTCTGACAGAGTTTTCAGCTTCACGCTTCGGAGATGCTTCTTGCTCATTCTTGTTCCTCTCTTTAGTACTTTCCCTAGATTGAAGGCTTAGTTTCCTTCATCTAGTTCATTTCTTGTACTTGGGTACCTGATCAGGCCTTGTTGCCGGGACCCATCTTTCCTGCTTTCTGCAGTAGTTTTAGCTGTTTTACTTCTCCCTAAGTTACACTTAAGGGGTGGTGTTAGAGTAGTCATAGTATAGCTAATAATTAAATCATTTAATTATTAGTCTATTTACTCTATGCTTAAGTTATACTTAGGCAGCTTATAATTCTTTAGGGTTTTTCCCCTTTAGGGTTTCGGTATCTTTTTATAGGGACTCACCGCTTTACTTTTCATCAAGGATTAAGGAGGTTGTATTCATTATTGTTGTTAATAGAAGCTTTATTCTTTTCAACATAGATTCGATGTCTCTGATTTTTTGGCCGCATAGCTCTCTGCTCTTTTGTCTGTCTTTGCTTCTTTCTTGTGACAGTCATGCATGCAGGTGTTCTTGGGTGGATTTGTTTTCCTCAAATCTAACATGGTATCAAAGCTCTCCTGCTGCTCACTATTCTAGTTTTTTTGAAGCAAGCTCATCATAGTACGGGGGTTTGAAGTTCTCTAGTCTTTTCTGGTATTTTTTATTGGTTCTGGGGGTTTTTGTTTTTTGGGGCATTTTGGACCAAAATTGACCTCACGGTTGCGTCTAGAAGGCCCAAAAACCCCAGAATCTATATAAGGCACATCTGATTTAGACACCGGAGCATCTGGGAGAAATTTTTTGGCCCATTAGGGCCGTACGGGCACGGTTTTCGATGCACAAATCAAAAAAAATTTAAAAAAAAATATTTTTTTATAAAAACTGCGCATGCCGCCAGCACACCGCCAACGCGCCACCCGCGCGCCTCCCGCCGCCCGCGCACAACCAACCCGCCGCCGCCACCAATGCTCCGCCAGGCCGCCTCCGTAGCACCGCTCAACCCCAGTTCGCCACCCCCGCGCCGCCCGGGGCAAATTTAGCCCTGCGAGCCGTCACATGGGTGACCGGGGGCTCCGCCCTAGCCCCCTGCGGGATCATATGGCACCCAGGGTCCTATTTTTTTCAGCCCCAGGGGCTTAAAGCCTGATTTTGAGGCCTTTATGACCCCCCGGGACTGTTTTCGCTCTATCTTAAGCATCCGGGGGTCTTTTTCTGACTTTCATATACCGTCGAAAATCTCTTTCTGAGCACTTTCCAATGATGGTAGTTAGGGTTTTGGGTTCTACCATTTTGATAGTGTTTTTTGCTGTTAAAGTCTGATGTTTATTTTTACCTTCCGAGAGTCATATCTGGCTCATCCGGACTCCATTTTTGGCAAACCAGATATCGTTGGAAAGCTGGTTCAGTGAACTATTTAGTTGCAGGGGTATTTTTTTAGATTCTACTCTAGATTTTCTCTCCTCCAAGTTTGGCAATTTTTTACACTCTGGTGGATTGCTTGGGTTCTACAGGTCCTGGGATCTCTTCTTCTGATCTTCTAGCTCACTCTTCTTTCTGACTTCTGAGCTTGTTTGCTTCTTCTATTGCATCTTTATTCTGTAACTGCATTGAGATAAAGTGCCTATTTCTGCATTTCTGGGATCTTGTACACCTTGTGTTTTTTTGTACTCGCACTCAGTTATAAAGTGCCATGGGGGGTTATGATGATTATGCCATTTTATGTGCATCCACCTTTGTCAAGTGAGTGTACCTTCCATGACATTAGCCCATGCTGTGTGTCAGTGACACCGCTCTTTATCCTGTGTCTTTACTTCTGTTGCACTATTGGTGTTCCTAGTTCTTCTTTCTGCAGATATTTCTGGCATTGCATTTCAGTGTTTCTGTCACCTCTCCCTATTCAGCATTATGGGGGGGTTCACCTATTGGTTCTATTACTTCCTGGTTTGATTGATCAGCTCTTTAGACATTGTCTTCTCTATCTGGTCATGCACTTCAGTGGGGGTTCCAACAGTCTCTTCTGATAGATTTTTCAGCTTCATGCTTCGGAGATGCTTCTTGCTCATTCTTGTTCCTCTCTTTGGGACTTTCCCTAGATTGAAGGCTTAGTTTCCTTCATCTAGTTCATTTCTTGTACTTGGGTACCTGATCAGGCCTTGTTGTTGGGACCCATCTTTCCTACTTTCTGCAGTAGTTTTAGCTATTTTGCTTCTCCCTAAGTTACACTTAAGGGGGGGTGTTAGAGTAGTCACAGTATAGCTAATAATTAAATCATTTAATTATTAGTCTATTTACTCTATGATTAAGTTATACTTAGGCAGCTTATAATTCTTTAGAGTTTTTCCCCTTTAGGGTTTGGGTATCCTTTTATAAGGACTCACCGCTTTACTTTTCATCAAGGATTAAGGAGATTATATTCATTATTGTTGTTAATAGAAGCTTTATTCTTTTCAACATGGATTTGATGTCTCTAGTTTTTTGGCCGCCATAGCTCTCTGTTCTTCTGTCTGTCTTTGCTTCTTTCTTGTGACAGTCATGCATGCAGGTGTTCTTGGGTGGATTTGTTTTCCTCAAATCTAACAGTACCAACCTCACCATGGTGTACAAATAAACAAGATCGAGGGATGCGAGGCTGTTCCACCTTAGTGCGGGAGCTCTTAGCACACACACCCTATTTATTTGACTTTGCCGGATCATCAGGACTACACCAACATGCTGTAGACAAAGAAAAAATCAATGAAATTCATGAGAATAGATAGCATACAAAGAAATAATCAAGCATAGCTCAGTATGTTTCAAAGTTTTGTGAATGTGTTCATGTTTAGAGGTGTTGAAAAAAACCGTTGTGCTTGTGAGTGTGTTGTGCTTGTGAGTGCATTGTGTCAGTCGAGATAGATGTTTACGTTGAGATATCTAATGTGTGTTGAAAAACACAGATGTGTCCAAAGATAGTGTTAAAAAATATTGTTTATGGTGGTGTTAAAAACACCAGTTTGTGTCAGTAGAGAGTTGTCCTTGAGAAGTGACAAGATTACTGACTCAAGTGTAAACCAAATATGCGATCAAATGGGGGGACCATGCCCCCAAGTAACGATGACTGACTTGACGTATGTTGTGAGGAAAAATAGATGTGAATTCCCCCAAGCATATGGAATTGAATCAAATTCAATTCAGGAGGGTTCACAAAGGAACCAGAGTGTCACAAAAGTGACCAAAAGATATGTACAAACTAAAGCATAAAATTGTCAAGACCGAGTATCGATAGATAGAGCATTTAAGGATAACTCCAACTATAATGAATGTGAGAAATCTCAATAGAACAATGACAGTAGGCAGACCTAGTGAGAACCATTGGTGACTAACATGAGAGAGATGCTCAAGTGAAGAGGTCATAAAACTAGCTAGACATCAGTAGGCAGACGCAGTGAGAACCACTAGTGACTGATGTTAGGGAGATTCTCAAGAAGAGAGAACTCAGTAAAATCTAGGTGACAGTAGGCAGACGCAGTGAGAACCACTGGTGACTGTCACGAAGAAGACCCAAAAAGATAATAGTATAGTGCCCCCTAGATTAGGAGGGTTGTCTGAGATTATGACTAGTTTCAATCCATGTGAGTTGGTGTCTTTATGAGAACTGAAAGCAAATGGAAGCAGGAAAGCATGAAAGCAGTAATGTAGGAAAGCAAATGTGTAAAGCCAAGTGATGATGTGAAAGGTGTAGCATTGCGGAACAAGAGGCGCCTGTTTACCAAGTTTTCACCTTCTTGGCAGAAATTCTATTTTTGCTACCACGACGCCTGTTTGCCAGGTTTTCATCAATAGCATTTTTTCTCTTTTTCTCTTTTTTTTGTATTTTTCAATTTTTTAATTTTTTTGTATTTTTGAATATATGATTTTTTTGGAGATACATCAAAGCGCCTATCGCTAGGTTTTCACTAAGATGATCATTTTTTTAGGACTTTTTCAGATTTTTAGAATTTTTTCAGGACTTTAGTATATACATGAGCACACTGAAGATGTCTTACCTATAGAACTACTTTAGATGAAGAGCGTTGATGGGCTCTTTGAGTTGTTCTCCTTTAGTAGTGGAAAGTTGATAGGTACCAGACCCAAACACTACAATGACAATATATGGACCAAGCCAGTTTGGTTCAAATTTCCCTTTCTAGATCCGATGTTGTTGATTCTTAGGGTTCTCCCTCAGAATGAGGTCACCCGCTTGAAAATCCCTTGGTCTAACCTTCTTGTTATAGCTCTTGGACATCCTTTTCTGGTATGCTCTAAGGTGATCGAGCGCCACTTGTCGACATTCATCAAGTAATCCTAGCTCTTGTAGCCAAGATATTTTTTTATCTTCATCAGCAATGAGGCCTTTCAGGGAGACTCACAGAGAAGGAATCTCAACCTCAATTGGTAACACAACATCTCCTCCATAAACCAAGGCATAAGGAGTAGCCCCTGTTGGTGTTCTTATGCTTGTCCTGTATGCCCAAAGAGCTAGATTGATCTGTAGATGCCAATCTCATCCAGATTTATGCACTGTGCGATGCAGGATCTTAAGGAATGTCTTGTTGGATGCTTTCGCCTGTCCATTACCCTGAGGATAATAGATGGAAGACCAATGTTGAGTAATTTTAAACTTAGAGCATAGCTCTGTCAAATCCTTATTTTTGAATTGTCCCCCATTATCAGTGACTATTGTTGAGGGTACACCATGCCTACATATGATGTAGTTGAGAATGAACATAGCTATTGATTTTCCATTGGCAACGGTGAGAGGGACTGCCTCCACCCACTTGGTAAAATAGTCTGTAGCTATAATTATGAACTTATGTCCATTTAAGGACGAGGGGTAAATCTGACCCACCAAGTCAAAGGCCCATTATTGAGATGGCCAGAAAGTAATGAAGGGAATCAAATCCTTGGCTGTAGCGTGAATTAGATTACCATGTAGTTGACATTGTTTGCAAGATTTAGCAAATTGTGTAGCTTCTTTTTCCATATCTGTCCAATAGTAACCAGGTCTAATAAGTTTACGGGCCAATGTTAGGCCATTAGAGTGAGACCCACAAATGCCTTCATGCACCTCTACTAATGCATGTTTGGACTCATCAAGTTCTAAACACCTAAGGAGGGTTCCGTCTAGACCATGTCTGTACAAGTCATTAGCTATGATGACAAACTGTGAAGCACTATGGATTAAGTGACATTTCTCATTCCGGGAGTAAGTGTCTGGAATAATCTGGTCACGAAGGTAGGAAAAGATATGATGGTAGCAAGATGAGTCATTTCCTATGACAAAATAGAACATCCAGGAATTAGGGGAATCATAGGCTTGGTAGCGTAATGTCTCCACTAGGAATTCATGTCAAAAATCATTTTTAGGCATCTATAGCATGGAGGCAAGAGTAGCCATGGCATCTGCTGCTTTATTATCTGCCCTTGGAACTTGTTGAAATGCTATATGAGTAAAATACTTTTTGAAGTCATCAACCAACAGTTTATAAGGCACCAACTTTTTATCCCTTGTCTGATAGATATCATTGAC
Organism: Thuja plicata; assembly: GCA_018584345.1. Lineage (NCBI taxonomy): Eukaryota > Viridiplantae > Streptophyta > Pinopsida > Cupressales > Cupressaceae > Thuja > Thuja plicata. Next base: position 165,616 of record MU226095.1, read on the forward strand.
TTGATTGATGACTAACTGTGAATCTCCAAGAACATTGAGTTCATCTTTGCGCCACTCAAGGGAGATCTTCATACCATTGATTAGGGCTTCATACTCAACAATGTTGTTTGTACAAGGAAACAACAGCTTGTATGCTTTTGGTAAAGAGTATCTTTGAGGTGTAATGAATAGTATTCTAGCACCTGACCCCTGTTAGGTAAATGAACCATCCAAAAACATAGTCCATGATCGATGTGTGAGAAGTAATATAGACTCATTTAGAAATTCAATGTGCAATGGTTGATGATCTACTAGAGGGGCTTCTTCCAACTGATTTTCTATTGCCTGTCCCTTAATGGCTTTCCTTTCAACATATTCAATATCAAATTCACTAAGAAGCATGACCCATTTAGCTAGTCTACCTATGAGGGTAGCTTTACTAAGCAAGTATTTCAAAGGATCAATTTTAGAAATTAGACGTGTAGTATGAGCCAACATATAGTGCCACAATTTTTGTGAAGCAAACACCACTGCAAGGAAAGCCTTCTCTATAGTAGAATATTTTGTTTCATATGAGACCAGAGTTCAACTAATGTAATAGATAGCCCTCTCTTTGTTGTGTTGATCTTCTTGAGCCAATAGGATACCCAATGATGCATCTGTAGCAGATATGTAAAGTATAAGTGGCTTCCCATAAATGGGAGGCATCAAGATTGGTGGGTTCGCAAGATACTATTTGATATGTTTGAACCCTTCATCACATTCTTTGTTCCACTAATAAGCCACACCCTTGTACAGAGTCTTGGTAAATGGTTGGGACTTGTCCGCCAGTTGAGAGATAAAACACCGGATAGACTGCAGTCGGCCTTGAAGTCTTCTCATTTGTCTAATATTTTTTGGTGGTGGCATTTCTATGATAGCTTGTACTTTTGTAGGATCCACTTCAATGCCTTTGGAAGAGATGATATAGCCAAGAAATTTTCCAGATGTTATGCCAAATGCACATTTCTTAGGATTGAGCCTCAGACTGAATTGTTCCATACGATCTAGTATAGGACCTAGATCGGCAAGATGTTTCTTTCGGTGCATGCTCTTAGCTAAAGTGTCATCCACATAATCTTCCATTGTTTTATGCTTCATGTAATGAAATATGGTGGTAAAATCTCTCTGATATGTAGCACCATCATTTTTGAGTCGAAAGGGAATGACATTCCAACAGAAGGTGCCCTAGGCACATGTGAAAGCAATTTTCTCTTGGTCCTTTGGCGCAATTTTTATCTAGTTATAGCTAGAGAAACCATCCATTAGTGAGTACATTTCATACCCTATTGTCATATCTATGATCATATCAATATTAGGCAATGGAAAATCATCCTTAGGAAAAGCCAAATTCAAGTCTCTGAAGTCTGTGCAGACTCGTATAGGTTTATCATGTTTTGATACTAGAACAATATTAGAGATCCACTCTGCATAATCAATTACTCTGTTAAACACTGCCTTGAGCAATTTCTCCAATTTAGCTTTGACAAGTAGAGCTACATGTGGATGCATTTTTCAAAGCTTCTGCTTGACAGGCTTGACACATGGTGCAATGGACAAATGGTGCATGATTAGATTAGGGTCTAATCCTGACATATCTAAATATTTCCATGCAAAGTTTATCTTTTTGCTTCTAAAGAATGTAGTGAATTCCTCTCTTTCTGCCTCTGATAGTGATTGTGCCAAGTGAATAATCTAAGGTTCTACCTCTGTACCCAAGTTGATAGGTTGAGTTGGTTCAATAAGCACAGATGATCTCTCCTAAAAATGACTTGGAAGTGCATCAAGTATCTCATCCTCAGGTGCCTCGAAGAGGTTTTCACCCTTGGATACATCTTTTATTTTGACTGTTTTAGGCTCTGAGACAGCCACAATGTGGTTTTCGCCATCAGAGCACCTATTTTTTCTTCTTTTTATTTTGTGACTAAGATACTTGAAGTTAGCCTCAGTCATGTTGACACTAGCTTCGCTAGTGGAAGACGTTACAGGTTCGATAATGTATAGGTAACAGGAAAGAGTGTGATCATTCTAAAACATAAGGACTTCATTAGATGGGGAGGTAGAGTTCCAGTCTATAAGCTTAGGATGGTGAAGTGAGAGAGAAGTGACAGATTCAAGTGTGTTCATGGTATAATCATCAATGGCATGGACAAGTAAGTCGAGACCTAAAGCGATCTCATCCAAAGGTATAGTCAAATTCCTTTGATTCCTAGCGACCGTAGTAGATGAAATTTTAACACCTAGGGAGTCAGACTCATGTGACCCTACACTAGACCATTCACCTACTTCAAGAAGGTTTTCATATACATTAGCTGTATCTGTATCTCTGTTAGAAGTGGCATATGACAAGCTGTCAAACTCATATTCATGAGATTCTATTTCATCATTAGGTGTCATGTCAAGAACATGAGTTAAATTGACCCTTTGTCCACAGTTGGGATGGGTTCTACCTAGAACCTCTGCTATGGTCAGACAAGCACCTTTTGACCTAGGTACTTCATTAGTGTTTGTAGCATCAACTACTTCTTGCGTAATGAGAAGTGACTGGAATTCTTGGTCAAACTTTTCTTGAAAGTGTGGTGGTATGTATAAATCACCCTGATGACTTGGATTTAGAGTATATATTTATTTCCACTTCTCATAAGTTAATGGAGCAAGTGAAGTGGTGGTATCAGAATCACTATTAGTGTATACTATACTGACACATGGTACAAAGTTATCTGGCTCAGCAAAGAATGCTGCCAGGTCTGGAGGAATAGGATAAGGAAAAGTATCCTCATCAGAGTTGTCTTCAGGTTCTTCAATTTTAGATGTTTCTTCAAGTTTTGGTTTCTTATCTTCTTGAGGTACAAAATTGTTTATTCCCAATTGAAATGTGAGTTTCTGGAAGCCTATACCTATAGAGTCGCATGTTCTGCGACCAATAGCTTCAAGTGGTGCAATCAATCCCTTATGATTTTCCCCTATGGGACCATTTCCTTTATAACCAAAACATTGCATAATAGATAAAACTTTGCCATATTTCTCAGGTTTGATGTCATAACGAGGAGTGGTTTGTTCAGAATTGTCTTCTCCTTTATAGATCCAAGCTTTGATAGCTCTATTTTCAGCTTCTTCTTCTAATGGTACTGTGGCTTGTACAAAGGTACCACCATACTTTGTTGGAGGAACCGTAGAAGGTTTAGTGCTCTCAGAAGGTCTCCCAAGAGAACATGGGGACAAAGGCAAAGATGTAATAGATAGCACGGGTTCAATCTGATATCCTCCCATATCAGTTTCTGTGAGTGTCAAACTCTTTTCCATTTCTTTTAATTTATTCTCAAGGAGTTCAATAGATTCTCTGTTGGTAGGCACAAAGATGTTAGCAGATTTTG
>MU226095.1:169057-187208 GCA_018584345.1 Thuja plicata
TTTCTTTTAATTTATTCTCAAGGAGTTCAATAGATTCTCTGTTGGTAGGCACAAAGATGTTAGCAGATTTTGTGAGGGCATTGCAATCATAGCGTGTATTAGCAGGTATAGTCACTTCAGATCCTTGAAATGGGAACTTAATGCACTAATGGTATGTGGAAGGGACAACCTACATGTCATGGATCCATGTCCTTCCTAACAGAATATTATATGCCAAAGGTATGTCAAGAACTTGACAGATAACATCTCGTTCAACAGGACCAACTCTAATTGGCAACACAACTAGCCCCTTGGATTTAGGTTCTTCGTCATCATAGGCCTTAATAGTAATCTTTTTGTGAGCATCAATGCAACCTTTTCCATAGCCAAACTCAATAAGAAAACTAGCAGAGAAAATATTAAGGCCAGCATTGTTAGCTATGAGAACACGACAAACACGCTTGGGACCAATCATGACTTCAATGTGCAGCAGATTATTATGCGGGTGACTCAAAGAATGGTCATCTTCTTCAGAGAAAGACAAGTAATGTGAGGAGGTCAAGTGACCTACCATGGATTGAAAATAGTCGAGATCAAGATCTTTGGGGACATTTTCCTCAGTGAGGGCTTTGTCCAAGATTTCCCTGTGAGTAGGGGAGATTTTTAGGATCTCAAAGATAGTTATTTGAGCATTAGTATGTTGCAATTGATCGAGAATGCTGTAATTGACAGCATGAGATGAGGAACCCACTTTTGGATTCTTATTGGTAGATTCAACCTTAGCTTTGTCTGAAGGTTGAGTTGATGTAGATAGAGAAGGCTCAGGGCCTTTGATGACGATCTTAGCACAAGATCGAGTAACAACATTAGAGCTAACTTGAGACTACTCTTGTTTAGAAGATGGAGGTGTAGACCCTCGCAAAATGAAAGGTGTTTTAGACTTAGAAGTATCTTCCTTTCCCTTGAGAATGATGACATTACAATATTCAGCATCAATAGGTTCAACCATATTAATGACATTGTCATTATTTGTGTATGTATTGTTGACCTTAGCATCAGTATTTTTGCCTTTAGATGATTCACCTTTTCCATGAGGAGGAAATGGGTCTTTGAAAGCTTGGTGATTAGAATTTTTGTTGTGACCTCCCACAGCAATAACCTCACTATCAATGACATCCTAGATTTTATGCCGCAATTTAAGATAAGTAGCCATTTTATGACCTTTGTTTTGGTGAAAATCATAATAAGTGGATTCATTCCACCAAGAGGGTCTTGGTTGCAAATTAGAAGGTCATGAATTATCCAATGGAGTGAGTAAATGGTTGTTGACAAGAGTCTTGTAAACCACCTCAAGAGGTTCTCCTAAAGGAGTGAATTCACGCTTGGGTCTAGGAGCCCAAGGTTTAGGTCTAGAAAATTGTGAAGTACTTGGTTTGGAATCTGTCGCAGCCTTTTCAGTGGCTTTGGCTACTTGCATCATGGTAGTTAGATTAAAGGAAGCCTTGGAAGGCTTAGGAGTCACATTGTCTACAACTCCATCATTCACAACACTTTGGTTCTTGTTGGAAAATTTAGATTTAGCTTTGCTTGAGGAGGAAGACCCTTGTTTATTTTCCTTGTGTAAGGTCAATTCTCCTTTATTTATCATAAATGTTTCGATTATTATAGCTTGTTTAATCATGTCATCAAAGGTTAGAGGACCTAGTAGCTATACTTGATACCCAATGTTGGGGAGAAGATTATCGAGAAATATGTCCAACTTTTTAGATTCGGGTATCTTGCAAGAATATCGTGTATAAAGTTGTCTCCATCTTTGGAGAAATGCCAAGAAGGATTCCCCATGATTTTGTTTCAAGTTGCAAAGATCTCATATATGAACCAGATGTTGGATGTTGTGAGAATAGTGTTGTAGAAATAGATTGGCAATTTCGTCAAAAGTTTTGATGCCAGTTGGTAATCTAGAAAACCATTGCATAGCTGACCCTCCCAAACTACATGGGAAAAGATGCATGAGATAGGTTGTGTCATGTATGAATTCCATGGAGAGAGCATCAAAATCTCTCAAATGGTCTTGAGGGTTAGATGTACCCAAGTATTTTTCATATTGAGGAAGTTCAACTCCTTTGGGAAAAGGAGGCATGCATAGACTCTTATCAAATGGGAATGGACAAATGTTGTCCAATGTGAATTGAGTGGTAGGTTTTTCTTTCTCTTTCAAGAGTTGAGAAAGTTTCTCTTGCATGTTTTGCATTTATTTTTGCAAGCGGGAGTTTTTCAGTTTCTTCCTCTTTCTCAATAAGTGTCTCTACCTTGTAATTAGAGGGAAGTTTGGCACCTTGGGTGGCTAATTCAAGAAGGTATTTCTCCTTCTCTTCTTTCATTATGACCACCATCATTCTCATGAAGTTTTTATTATTGTGGGCCTCTATGATATCCCCTTGGGTTATCTCCTTCTCTTCTTGATGAGAATGGTTTTCAATGTGGTTGAAACAAGGTCCACCCAGTTGACTATGATCTGTCATATTGCTAGAATGCAAGGTTTCAAGGTGTAAAAACTCGATATGAAAAGATTGAGTGTTCTCAGAATTTGGGTCTTCTTGGAACAAAGGATATTGAACCTGACTAATATCTACTGGAAATGACTGTGTATTGTAAGGTCGATGTACCAAGAAAGGAGATTGAGATGATTCCTCGCTAAATGTGGCCAATAATGGTGTGGAAAGTACAAATTCATCTTGATTGATTGAAGGAAATGTTTTGCCACTTCGAATTGTGACAGTCATAGACAAAGTTTGAATAAAGGAATATGAACTAGGACCAAACTTAAAACTATCTCAAAGTTATTGCATAGAACATGCCAAAAGGTGAAGTATCCTTGGTGCAAATCGTCAAAGATGAGGCTAGAACAGCCAAGAGATGACTATTACGACACAAGGCATGACAACATAGATGAAAGAGATCAAAAAGACATGAGACAAGACCAGTTTAAGCAAGAATCATGTAGTTCTTAACCCAAGAAACCAAGAATTACAAAGAATGACACCAGACTATAGATGAAAAAGATGACAAAATAATGGCACTGTTGCAAAATGACACGTGACAGTGTATTTCATATCGCGCGAAGATTTGCAGTCAAACACGTGAAGATTGAGAAATGTCTCACAAAACTATGCAAATGTTGAAAAAAGAACATTTTCAGAATCAGACTGTTGAGACTAGTTTGTGTTTCCTGAGATAAAGTCATACTATTTTCTGATAGATAGTTCAAGTTACAAATTGTTTTGGACATGTTCAAGATTGACAGTTTGTGTGTTTTGACAATAGTTTCGATTGTTCAAATGATACACCCACGCAAAACACATTAAACAAAATATTTGTGGTACCAGAACAAGAACATCACAATCCTTGAATAGCCAGGACAATATCTTTTGAATCCCCACTTGAACTGAAGTTCAGCTACGCTTACTCTTAGCAGACAACTTAGAAGCTTGGAAGCACGGGCTCTTCCTTACATATGCACTCACTTCTCAGGCATACCAAGCTTCGAACCCCAAAGGAATTGCTTCCCAAAGGGCTGTTATCTCTACTAAAAGCCATAAAAATGTGGGGCATCTTAGTCAGTCTCTAACCTTCTGTGCCAACAGATAGAGGGTTTTTGGAAAACTAGAACAATAGTTTGTAGTAAGGTCATCCGGTCAGGTGGTTGTGATCAAGTCATTTTCCCAATAAAAGGGACTCTCCCAATCCTTTCAAAGCAAGGCTTTCACCTTAACGATGTCAAGACTTTAACGCGCCACTAGGGTACTGGAGGAGATTTTTTTTTCCACAACGAATTCACACCTGTCTATTGTGACACTAATCACAATAGCATTTTTTGTATACCGGTTTGGAAGGGATTGGATTTAGCCTATTACCGGTTGGGCATCCACTCTCACCGGCTCTGCTAAATCTCTTGGGAGGTAGCCACTCTATAAGAATCACATGAATTCTATTACACCCAAGATCCACAAAGGAAAGGGGAGAGGATATGTTCATGTAGTTCTTAGGATTACAATCTAAAAAACTCTTCAATCACGCAAGACAATGATTCATTTTAAGCACCAACCAAAGTGTGTTTTAACTACCAAAAATAGACATAAGAATTTGTGAAAACACACAAGGTCTTCAACAAAAATCCTGGAATAAACCCATTAGTAGTTTATAATGTCTTTCTTCATATCATCATCCTGCAATAAATGCATTAGAAGTTTATAATGGCTTTTCTTTATCTCAGTGTCCTGCAAACCACTGTTAAGTTGTTTCAAAAGATAAAATCAGAGAAACACGGATGTCAGAAAATAGCAGGTGGTTAGAAAACTGAGGTAATAAAATATCAAAATGAAATCTCTGGAATGTAATTTTGCATGAAGATGTATTTGAGATCACACGAAGAAGTGCTGCAAGCCACGTGAAGAACTAGAAAGTTCGCACGAGACGTACAAAAAGTTTGTGCGAAATTAAAACAGAACTTGTACAGAAGTACTGACAGAATGCAAAAAAATGAAAAAGATGAAATGAAATGAGGCTAGAACAGAATGTACCTACCCCCCGATGGGTGCTAGAAATGTATGTGGTAAATTTGATCTTGTTAACTCACCATACACTTCAACATAGTCCTTCTTCACTAGGTACACACAAGACTGAACATGAGATTATTTATCTTGTCTGCCTACATGATTCGACATGTTTCCTTCTATCCAGATGGGGTTTTCAAAATATCTCTTAGAACGAGAGTCTCACAACCATAGACCAATCTAGGAATGAAGGATTTTTCTCCATGAATGCAATACAATGCAAGATTATCCTAGAAATTGAAAGATGTAAACTTAGTCTAAGACATGACTTCAATGCAATTATTCTAGAAATTGAAACTATTCTTATTGCAATAATGAAATTATTCTATATGAGATTAACAAGAAATGTGACAATAATTCAGTATTCTAACAATGCATAAAAATGAGTGGGTAATCAACAGTTTTGAATGAATAATGAGAGTTCTTTTATAGACTCAAAGATGATCAAAATAGAAACTTTCCTCTTTGAAATAAAACAGATAAAAAAAGCCAGTTTAGAATAGAAAGCTTTATTTAAAAGAATACAATAAATTGTTTTATCTTTGCTTTTAACTATTTTCTTTCTTTGATTTAATTCTGTTTTATTTGAATTTAATTGTTTTTCTCTATTTAAAACACAATTAATTCAAAGATTCTATTTCTGAATAGTTCAGAAAGATTTTTTGAGAGATTATCTAATTAATTAAATAAATATGACCTCATAATTGCTTTTTCTCAATTATTTGAATAATTAAATTCAATTTTTGAAATGAGGATATTTATTTAATAATTAAATATTATTTAATTCCTTTTTCATGTGTCTTAGCTAAAGAGGGTGAATTTAATTTAATTAAAGTACTAGGACTTTATAATTAAATTAATTCGATCATAAGGTTTTTTAGCTAAATATGTATTTAGGAATTAAAGATAATGTATGATTAATGCAGATTTAGGATTTTCTACATTTGACACTTAAGTCGAGTAGAGTCAGTTAAAACACAGAATTGCCTAGTACAATAGGACTTTGATGATCTAGAAGAGTGACAAATGAAACAAAATTGGTTAGGGTTGAAAGATGTCAATTTTGGGGTGTTACAGATAGGACGACCCTAAGAAATGTTGGTACCAAAATAGGATAGTAAAAGCACTCACTTGTCCAAAAGAGAGGTGATAAGATAGAATTTAGCAAGAGGTATAATCCAACACTACCACAAAGGTGCCCAATAAACGGGTGAATACCTTAACACATATGGATCAGGAGGATGATTTACCCAAGTTATATTGATTGAATTTGAATTTTGTATGGAAGTGAATAGACAAGAGATTACTAAGACTCTCCAAGTGTGTTATCAAAGGATCTAAAGGTTTATCTTCTCAACAAGGACAGTTTCTAGCTCACCAACTCCAAGCAAGGTCACTTGTGAAACCAAAGATTACTAGTTTGAGAGGTCAAAACACAAGAATCCAAAGTGTAAACAAGCTTCTAACAGTGGGGTGAGTGACCTAATATGATCTGGATCAACCCAGGAAGACTGAAAATGATGGGATAGAAAAAATGAGCAAGTTGACAGTTTGACACTTAAGAATGCAGATTTGTTGATCGTTTTGGTGTTTGTCTTAATGTTTGGGTGTATTTTTGGATCTTTCACTCACACAAGACACATCAAGAAGATTGTTTGTTGTAAAAGAAATAGTCACATCAAAACCTAGGTAAGCCAAGACAATATTTGTTGAATTCCCACTTGAACCGAAGTTTAGCCACACTTACTCATAGCAGACAACTTAGAATCTTGGAGGCATATGCTCCTCCTTACATGTGCACTCACTTCTCAGGTACACCAAGCTTTGAATCCCAAGAGAATTACTTCCCAAGGGACTATTTTCTCTACTAAGAGCCATGAAAATGTGGGATGCCTTAGTTGGTCTCTGACCTTCCACGCCAATAGATAGAGAGGTTTTGGTCACTAAAACAAAGTTTGTAGTCAAGGCATCCATTTAGGTGGTTGTGATCAAGTCATTTTCCCAATTAAGGGGGCTCTCCCAATCCTTATAAAGCAAGGTTTTCACCTTAACAATGTAGGGACTTTAACACACCACTAGGGTACTAGAGGAGATTTTGGTTTCCACAATGAATTCACACTTGTCCACTATGAGACTAATCACAATGGCATTTTTTATATACCAGTTTGGAAGGTCTTGGCTTTAGCCTGTGACCGGTTGGGCAATCCACTCTCACTGGCTCTATTAAAGCACTCAGGAGGTAGTCACGCTAAAAGAATTATATGATTTTCTCTTACACCCAAGATCCACAAAGGTGAGGGGAGAGGATACATTCATATAATTCTTAGGATTACAATCTAAATGACACTTCAAACACATAAGAAAATGATAATAATGTTTCTGGATTTCTGATCATCCCAAAAGGGTGAGAGCATAGTTTCCTGACATTATTGTCATTCCTAAAATACCAAATAGAAGTTCATATTAGAATTCTTGCATGTGGGTTCCTATTTTAATAAAACAAAATAAAATGCAAGAATAATATTTAGCGCACTATCGATCAAGGCAACCTGGAAGATGATTTATTAGTAGTCTTTGTTTGAGTCTTCTTTTTCAACGTCCTGCAAATCACTACCAGGCTGTAATCAAAGATAAGCATCAAGAACAACAAAGCCAAAGATTGGTCAGCATTAGAAAAATCATAAAATCAGAAATCAGATTGCATATTCTGAAAGTAGATGAAAAATAACGCACTTTCAAAAAAGTTGCACTAAAAAATGTTACCGTATGAGCCCGTACAAGGCTTCAGAAGCTGCAAAATAGAGGATTAGATAGGTACAGTGATGAAAACCTATAATTTCTAATAAATTTGTGACTAAAACCTAGAAACTAAGAATAATCCAAAAATCTTCAGACAATTCTACCCAAAATCAAAAAAAAATTACACTCAATTTGGACCTAAAATGAGCAAGATATGATCGTTTGAAGTTAGACATCAATTTTAAAAAATCCAATGGTTAAGGCAAAGACTTTTCAAACCCTGCTGACGTCAGTAGACTGTGGCATTAAAATTGACGGGTTGGGGGTCGTCACAGAAGGCCCAAATTTGACGGTCATATGGCCGTCAAATTTAACATAGTAAAAAAAATCTAATTTTTTGTTTTTGATTTTTTTTTTTTAAATTTGCCTCAAGCTGTGTGTAGAGATGATCCAAAATCTGCCTCGATTTCCATGTAACCCTGCTTGGGCAAAATTATTTGTCACAGATTTGACTTGCGTCAAATATGGGCAAGTTTATAGTCATTTTCAACTGAAACGATGATCTCAACGCAATGGTGGGGTCAGATTCAGCTCAAAATGAGAGATTTAAAGACACTAAGAGAATAATAGACAGAAGATAGAATAAATTTTTAAATGTGATAACAGAAATTGATGTTCTGCCCGATGGTGTGTGCCAAAAATGTGTCACACTTCTATGAGTCATTATATTCAAGATTGCTCAAGAATGAGGTCTCGAATGGAAACTCATCACTCTCTATTCATGGAGTGCAAGGGTTTGTAATGGAGGCCCTCATACTGACCTAGTTTGTGCCCCTGCAAGTACACCATAAAACAAGAGATTCAAAGAGGAAAAGCAAGAATGCTATTCTCCATGATCATCAAGTATGCATGCAAATGAAATCTATTCTATATGATAACAATGCAAGAAAGGAAATTAATCTATATGATAACAATGCATGATTATTCTATGAAAGGAAATACAAATGCAAGATTAATCTATGAAAGGAGATACAAATTCAAGATTAATCTATGAAAAGAAAAATGAATTTAATCTAATATGATTCTAATCTACATGAATAGCCATGGATGCAAGAAGAAGAAGAAAAGAAGAGAGAAGTTGCATTATCCAAGCCAAAGTGCTCAAATTCTCCTCCAAAATTGCTCTCCAAACCTGCAACATAACAATACATAAAAATTCTATATCTCTAATTTGATCCCTTCTGGTTTCTAAAATGAGAAGTAGAGGGCTCCTTATAAAGGAAAGTGTGGAGAGAAAATGCATCCTCAAGAGCAATGTGGGATAAATCCCTAAAAAGGCAACTAAGAGGAAAAAGCCCACCACTTAGGAATATGTGTGGAGAAAAAGGAGTTTTAATTATTTTTTTATTTGATTTATTTTATTTTTCTCATCAAAAAGAGAGCTTTAAGTGGAGATTTTATTTAATTAAAGAAGGATTTTCTTTTAATTAAATAAGATTATTTTATTTAATCAAAATCGAGATTTTTAACTAAATAAGATAATATTACTTAATTAAAAGAGAGATTTTAATTAAATAAGCTAAGATCATTTAATTAAAAGATTTATTTTAATTAAATAAGATTATTTTATTTAATTAAAAGGGATATTTTCTTTTAATTAAATAAGATTATTGATGAAATGATCAAACCTTAGGAAATAATGAAATAATTGAATTAATTATGATTTGATCAAGAAAATTGATTTGAATTGAAGATGTTCCAAAGCATTGATTCAGAAATTTGATAAGTTGATAAAATGATAAATAGGGCCCACAGTCTAGGCGACCATTTTAGGGTGCATACAGTAGTCCATTATCTCACAGTTGATCCAAAGGTTAAACTAGTCAAGCAGAAACTCAAAAAAATGCACCCAAAGGTGGAACTATTGGTTAAAGAAGAGCTTGAAAAATAGTTAGATGCCACCTTCATTCAAGCCATTGATTACTCAGAATGGATTTCAAATATGGTACCTATATATAAACATTCAGGTGATATCATAATATGTACAGACTTTAGGGACCTTAACAAATCTTGTCCTAAGGATGACTTCCCATTACCAGACATAGATATGCTAGTGGACCTTACAGTCGGACATGAGATGCTATCACTCATGGATGATTTCTCTAGCTATAATCAGATATGTATTGTAGAAGAGGATCAACATAAAATAGCATTCACCACCCCATGTGGTACCTTCTACTATAATTTCATGCCCTTTGGTCTAAAGAATATAGGGGAAACATACCAGAGGGTCATGACTATCATCTTCCATGACATGATTCATAAGATCCTTGAAGACTATGTGGATGACATCCTAGGAAAATCAAGAACAAGAATTGATCATCTCAGAATCCTTGAATGCATATTCAATCACCTTCAAAAATATCAGGTAAGGCTTAATCTAAAGAAATGTGTCTTCAGTGATACTTCAAGGAAACTCTTAGGTTTCATTGTTGCCCAAAAAAGTATAGAGATAGATCCCAAGAAGGTTAATTCCATAATGGAAATGCCTCCCCCAAGGACTCTCAAAAATCTTTGCATCCTATAGGGAAAGATTCAGTCTGTTTGTAGGTTTATATCACAACTTGCCAATAAATGTCAACCCTTCACTCATCTGCTTCGCAAAGAAGCCACCTTTCAATGGGATCCTCATTGTCAATAAATTTTTGAAAAGATCAAGGAATAGCTGGAAAATACACCAATCCTCATCTCGCCCATTCCTGGAAAACCTCTCATTTTATACATATCAACTACGACAATGACGCTGGTGGCACTTTTTGCTCAACTAGATGGTGATAGAAAAGAAAGGACCATCTACTACATTAGTCGTACCCTTGTGGGTTACGAACTTAATTATTCCTCCATGGAAAAAGCATGTCTTGCAGTGTTTTTGGCCACTTAAAAACTTTGATACTATATGCTAAGTCACACAGTCAATCTCATATCCAAAGTTGACCCACTCAAATACTTAATTTCTCGCACTACCCTTATAGTTTACATGGCTAAATGGGTGATGCTTTTGAGAGAGTTTAATATCCAATATGTAGACCGAAAGGCAATTAAGGGACAATTCATTTCTGATCAATTGATTGAGGAACCTTTGGTAGATGCATATCTTCTCATAATGGAATTTCTTGATGAACATCTCTGCATGGTTGAAGAACAACCTCCCTGAAATTATATTTCAATGATTCATACACATCTCATGGATCTGGGGTTGGAATCCTTTTTTTCACCTTTCAAGGTGACTTCATCCCCAAGGCATTCAATCTATGATTCTCCTATACCAACAACATAGCATAATATGAGTCTCTTCTTTTTGGTCTCAAGACATCAATCCAATGGAACATCACAGAGTTGCAGGTGTTTAGAGATTCACAAATTATCATAAAACACGTCATGGATGAGTTCCAAATAAAATATGACAATCTATTACCATACAAGGAAATGGTAGAAACAATGAAACAATACTTCCAGGCTTTACATTTTACACAAGTTCCTTGGTTATAGAACAAAACAACTGATTCTATTTCCACCATTGGCTCCCTTATTGAGATCCCATGGTATGCTATAGAGTATGAAATCCTAGTTGAGTATCTCTACATGCCTACTTATGAGACTGTTGATCCTGAAATGGTACGTGTCTTGGTTGGTCCACATTCCACATGGTACCATGACATCTATGCACACTTAAAAGATGGTATCATATCCCCCCATCTCAATCATACCCAATGAAAAAACCTTATTCATCATTCATCATGTTATAACCTTGTTGCCAACACCCTATATTATTGAGATTATCACAACATACTCTCTCGATGTTTAGACACTAATGAGGCCACCATGGAATTATAAGAGGTTCGCATCAGGACTTGCGGTGCCCACACAAGTGGTATGGTTTTAGCCAAATACCTTCTCAGAGTAGGATAATATTAGCCTACTATGGAACATGATGCATGTAATTTTTTAAAGAATTGTCTACCATGTCAACAACATGCAAATCTTGTCCATGCTCTAGCATAGGACTTACATCCCATCGCGCCTCCATGGCCTTTCTCATGCTGGGCCTTTGACCTCATTGGTAAGATAACCCCCTCTCTTCTGATGGACCCAAATATATTATAACTGCTACATAATAATTCAAAAAGTGGGTTGAATAAATTTTGCTAACCCTCACTACTGGTGTCCAGATATCCAAATTCATCCTCTATCATATCCTTTACCATTTTGGCATTCCCTCAACCATTTTCACTAATCACGGTTTACCATTCAAAAATCAGCATATGGATGATTTGTGTGAACGCTTCCACATACACCACCACTATTCTAGCCCATATTATCCCCAAGGTAATGGCCAAGTTCAGGAAGCCAACAAAACTATTCTAAAAATCCTCAAAAAGGTTGTCAATGATTCTGGTTGTGATTGGAACCTCCAAATCCATCCTACCCTTTGGGCATATCGTACTTCCATCTGTACTCCTACTAGAACCACTTCATATTCCCTCGTATATGGTGCTGATACTGTCTTACCAATTGAGGTCAAGTTATCATCTCGACATGTTTCACTCAAGAATCTAGTTACTGATGAATATTACCGTGTGACGTGCCTTACACAGCTAGATCTATTAGATAAAAAGCTTGACAAAAGACATATGACCATCTAGTTGTATATCAAAATAGGATTCAAGAGGATTTATAATAAGAAAACACATCCTCACCACTTTCATGTGGACGATCTGGTCCTCAGCGAGAATCAGAAGGTACAACCCCACTGTGAGAATTAGGGCAAGTTTGAACCAAATTGGCTTGGTCCCTATGTAATTATAGCATACTATGGTTCAGAGGTATATAAGTTGTCAACTCCAAAGGGTGAACTGTTGAATGATCCCATAAATATCATTCATCTAAAAAGGTTCTATGCCTAAGTTGAAAAGTGTACCCCACTTGGTAAACATATGAAAAAAATCATAAAAAACCATTAAAAGATCATAAAAACTACAAAAAAAAGAGAGGAAAAGAAAAATAAGCGCACATATGGTGAAAACCTAGAAACAAGCGCCATGTGTAGAAGACCTTTCTATTATCTTTTAAGTCCTTTTTTTCACTCACATTCTCCTTCATTCCCATCCACATCTCCCTCCATCTATACTTATCTTCCATCTTATCACATATCTATCCTTACCTATATTCACTTGGTGTTCCAATATCACACATACATGTTGTATATTGACCTACTATCCTAAATTCCTGAGCTTTGTACCTAAGTGGTTGTGTATAGCCTCCCTTTTCTCCTTTTATAGTCATGTACAATTTCCTTTAGTATGTCCCTATGTTGGCTTCCTTGTATATAGCGTCTATAGAATCCACCTTTATGAGTTTTGTATCGTTAATATCTTGATCCTATTCTAGCTAGAACTTCACCAAACATCTTTTGAGCATCGATGTCATCATGATCGCCCTTGCAATCCTTTTGTCCCAATAGCACCACACACATTCGTCCAATCATCGGTCTTTGTAGGATGCATCCTTCCTTAATCAAACAACATCAGTCTTATCCATCAGTCACCCTTTGGAAAAAGATATTTGGGGCAATTTTTATGGCATTGATTTTTTTTTTATCTTTGTTTATCTTTATTTTTGAGCTCCTTCGTTTACCTCCCCAAAGTCACCATGATCATTTAATATCATGGTGCACTGCAAATGGTTAAACTTGGGGCAAGATCTTGATCATCTTTTTTGTTTTCCAATCAGTTGGATATGACCCTTGCATTTTCAATGTGTGATCTCTGTGGTCACATGGTGCACTTCGGAAATATTGTTTGCTTGTGGGTTCCACATCATCGTATCCACCCTGTTTCCTTTGGGACTCAGGCATGATGTTGGGGCAATAATTGTATGTTTATTCTGTCATTCCTATACATGTGATACAATGTCACCTTGGTTTCTCATACCCTAGTGCATAGTATCATATGGTATAGAAAATTAAGTGCTCACTACATCACAGCTCCCTTTTAGGGTGCTCCTACTCAAGCTTTCCTCCTATCCTTAATCGTCCACCATCCTTCATTCCTAACTATCCATCCATTCTATCCATGTATCCAATTTATTGCTTCTCGTATCCCCTTATTGGTGCATTACCATTATCATTTATTCATCATGTATGCCTTCTCTCATCCATTTCAAGAGAACATCCATGTTCTCTTAAACCTGCATGTCCTCTCGAGGGGGCATCGTTATCCTTATCTCCCACCATGTTTCCTCCTATTCACCCTTTTAAATGATTGGGGCATCTTTTGTAATTGAATCATCTTCTTCCTAGCTCTGTCTTAATCTTGTTTGAAAGATGTTACTCCATAACACCATGTCAAAGAGGGGCAAAATGTAGACATCCAAATCTAAAACATAATTAATTCATTTAATTAATTATTCATCTTCTATAGTCTTAGGTAAATTAATTTATCTAACATCATTATCCTATTTAATTAAATAAATATTTATGTTTTATTTAATTAATGATCAAATTCATATTCTTCTATGGTTACTCTATTAATTAAATAGCCTATCTATTTAATTAATTTCTCCATTTTTACTAATCCCCTTGGATAAATTAATTAAGTTAATTTATCTAATATCCAAAATCTATTTAATTAAATAAACCTATATATTTAATTAAATACCTCATTCCCCATAGGATAAATTAATTAAGTTAATTTATCTAATATCCAAAATCTATTTAATTAAATAAACCTATGTATTTAATTAAATCCCCCACTTTCCTCTATTTGGAATTAAAATAAATTCAAAATTCAACTTAAAATATCATCACCCACTTGCATATTCCTACTCATCCCACTTGCACCCCTTAATTCTACTTTAATTAAGCAAATATCCTATTTGGCTTAATTATTACTTATCCTCTCATAATCCCCATTCACTTGCATTTTCATAATAAAGATTTAGGGAAACAAAGTCACACTTTGCTTCTTTCATCCAAATCCTTCTCTATTTTGAATTAAAATAAATTCAAAATTCAAAATATCCTCACCCACTTTCCTCCATTTTGAATTAAAATAAATTCAAAATTCAACTCAAAATATCCTCACCCACTTTCCTCCATTTTGAATTAAAATAAATTCAAAATTCAACCCAAAATATCCTCACCCACTTGCATTTTCCTAAATATCCCACTTGTCCACAAATTAATCATAATCAATTTTTTAATCATTTGCATAATCCTAACCATACAGATTAGGGAAGCAAAAGTCGCACTTTTCTTCCTTCATCCCAATCTTCAACTAAATATCTTGGACACTTGTCACAAGGCTATGAGTTTGAAGAAGCACAATCCATGTGCTCTCCCTCAAATGCATCTTGGCCATCCACAAAGTTTCAAATTCTAGCTCTTTATTTTTCCTCCTCTTTGCCTATAAATGAAACTCTCTTCCCTTCACAAATTATCCATTCTTGAAGTATTGTTATAATGCCATTTTGAGAGCCAAAACATCAAACCATACGATCATAATGTAGAAATCATCCCAAATCATAAAGCTTGAGAAACATCTTTGAGCACACATCCAAATATCAAGGAGAGCTTATTAGGTGTAGCAGGTTTGCATCCTTTTGGTTTTATGCTTTCCTTATTGTCTAATCATATATGCTTGTTTGATTATGTGCTTTAAGTCTTTTTATTTATATTTGCATTCCTTTAATCACATTTTCTCTCATACAGTTGGAATGACATATGGGACCATAAGTTGTTGTCCTATGTAGGTAAAGGCATTGCTACGTCATCGTTTCCTTGGATTGAGTTTTACATGTGTGAAAAAATGTCTATCCAAAATTTACATTGTAAGGAATTATATCTTAATACATATGAGATGTGAGAGTTCAATAATGTACTTAAGGAGATGAAGGTGTTCCAACATGACCTTATATAAGTGTGTAGAGTAGTTAAATAACCCATTAGTGTAGGATTTTATAATTCCTTCTTTATAAAGGCACACTTATTGAAACTTGATGCAAGGCATCATAGTGTGTAACAATCTTTCATCCACCAAAAATGTTGCTATTTTAATTTTATGTTAAGGTCAAATGACTAAAAATAAATGCAAGCATCTATAGGTCTCCATGTACCTAGGAAAGTATCCAAAAGGATATAGGGGTTAAAATTAATTAATATTTGTAGCCCATATGCAAAGGCAATTGTAAGTTCCAAGAGTGGGCACATTTTTCTATTATTCTTAATGCAAAATAAATAAAATATTGGTGTGGGATTGGGGAAGTAGAGGATTCATGTAAAATAATGCTAAATACACCTTTCTAGGCACTCAAAATGAGAATTTCAAAGTCACCTTGTTAGACACCCTTTTGGGAGGGTTCTAGGGACTTTATAGGCTAGGTGTTGCATTTGTTGGTTGTCATGTGTTGATCTCCAAGATGTGAGTAAGCTTTTGAAGATGCACAAGAGTGCTATAAAAGGGAGGCTTGGGATAGCAGTTAAGCATTCAGAGTTGAGCCTTTCAATATAAATGTTAAGTAAAAAGGCTTTTATCTCAAACTTGTGAATTTGTAAAGCCATTTTTGCTAATATTTTGTGAGTTTTGAATATTACAATTTTCGTGATCTTGCTAGAGTAATAAAAAGAAAGTATTTATTCTTTCATTTATTGTGTTTTTATTGTAGGGTGGAGTTAGTCCTTCATTAAGTGGTATTATAGAAAGAGTTCCTGAGTGTGCAAAACAAGTGTTGAACATGAGACAATTTTCACCGGGACTTGTGGTTGTGGGCTCGTGATCAAGATGCCTCCATGAGTGATATGTGGTATGGATGGTGGAAGAAATATTTTTCTAGATAATATTTTATAGTCCTTGAGAGAAGAGTGTAAGAATAGCAAGAGGAGTTATGTAGAGGAGTGAAGCACAGAAGATAATATGAAAGTTAAGATGAAAATAATGAGGAAGGACTATCGAAGAAGAAAAAGATTATGTAAGAGATTTGAAGAGGAAAATATTTCTAAACATAATATCCAAGACTGGGAAGAGGCCAAAGGTGGAAATTTCTACATTTTCAAGAAGTTAAAATCTAGAGGATTTTATCGACTAGGTCAATGATATGGAAGACTACTTCATATATGAAGAGGTGGAAGATCTCGATAAGTTTACATTTGAAAAGACCAAATTGAAAGCTAATGCCAATATCTAGTGGAGACAAGTTTAGTTTAAGATAAATAGAAGAGTAAAATACAAGATAACAAGATGTGATCAAATGCTGGACAATTTGAAGAGGAAGTTCATCCCCATTGATTATGAGCTTGAATTGATGAAAAAATACAAATTATAAAGTAAATCAGGAAAATTTATCAAGGAGTATACAAAAAAAATTTATTAGCTCCTGGTTAGAATAGGCCATTTTGAATCCAATAAGGAGAAGGTATCTCATTACATTAATGGGTTGAAGTCGAGTATACACTAGGATCTAATTCTAGTCCGAATGAATACTATTGAGGATGCATACCCTTTTTTATTGAAGGTGGACGAGCTAAATAAGAGATTAAAGAAAAAGCAACGAGAAAGGTGTCGAGGAGGAAAGAGTTGAGGAGGACTCTATGGAAATCAAAAGAAGACTCAAGAAGATATAAATAGCCATATCTAGAGGGGAAATAATGCCTATCATACCAGAGGTCAAAGTAATGATCAAAGAGGAAAAGGGAGATTTGGATGAGGTGGACTAAAAGAGGACCTTTTTGTGCAACTTGTTTCCAATATGGAGAATAGGGACATTGATCATTTGAGTCTCAAAAACATCAAGGGAGGACCAAAATAAGGCCTGAGAGTAATGCAAATTTTTTCTATGCAAATAAACACTACTACATTTGGGGCCAAATTTTGACAGAAGTTTCCGACGGGTAACTTTTTCTTACGAATTTGGTGTTTTTTTTTTGTAATAGGCCCCGATGATGTTGGTATTATGATGGGTGTTTAATTGACCATCAGAATTTTGATAGATTCAGGGTATACATTAAAAAAAAAAGTGAAACAGCCTCATCATTTTCATTTTGATTAGAGAGCGGGAGAAAAGGAGCGACAGCTGAGCGCAGGAGAAGGTATGTGATTTCTTCATCTTTCAAGCCTCTGGAATCATATTCGAATGCATTTCATTTTATTGTTGAGGGAGTTTCTCTCTGAAATGACCGCATTCTACTGGTGTCATGCCCTAGCCAGTGCTTTATCTCTATTATTTGATGTTATTGGTGCTTGTGCTCAAGGATATCGATTCACTGTATTCAAATGTTTCGATTCACGTTTGTTGATATTACTAGCATATGTGTTTAATGACACCATTGTATATTGTTGTCACTGAAATGACTGCATTCTACTGGTGTCATGCCCTAGCTCGTGCTTTAACTCCATTATTTGATCTTATTGGTGCTTGTGCTCAAGGATATACATTTTTTTGAAATGTTGACTGTGGTTATCAAATGGACAGCCCGTGAGCTTCTAGCTAGGTGCCATTTGTACTAATAGCTTAGGGAATCAAATGTATTGTATCATTGATAGTTGAGACTTTGTTAAAAGGAAATAGGACAAAGAACGATTTTTATTTAGTTTCTCTATTTTGATCCCTAAGTGACTTACAACCCTAGAGAAGTATATGTAGATTTACAGATCTAGTTGCAGGGTACATAGCAGCCGATAATTCACAAGAAATCCATGCATCCAATTTGAATAGAAATTAATATAAAGAACTAGGGTCCTCCAATGGCCCAATCATCTAGACCTTGA
>MU226095.1:196336-218400 GCA_018584345.1 Thuja plicata
GAGAATATTAAAGTATTCTTGAAACCAAGTGAAGCTCAAACTAACATACCTTCATTATTTAATCAATGCTAAGAGACACATGGAAGATGTGTGATTACTGAGGGGGTTTTCATTGATTGACTTCATAAGCAGGGAAGCATGCGTGGCACCAAAGGAGCTTTCATATTTGGGGATTTTATCATTCTACCTTTATGAGATCAAAACATTGAGCTTGTGTGTAAGATTTTTATATTTATGCTGTGTATTTTTTTTATTTGGATCATTCGACAATTGGGCGTAAGATCCAGACCCAGGCTAAAAAGATGTCTTCCTTTCTGTTGTGGAATTATCCATTCTTTGGCCTGCACTCATTCATCTTCTCAAAAATGGTTATCTAGAAACTTTGGATACTGTTTCTCATCCATGCACGAAATGTTCTAGTGATCGTATAAAATTACTTTAGGCCTCCAGTATTAATGAGATGTACAAGTGTAAAATGTTTTTGCGAGACTGGGATCAATTTGTGCAGTGTACATAAATGCAAGGCGGTGATTATTCTCGACGATCGAAAAGTAGCTAGGACAGTAGCTAGGACTAAAGATAATACAGCTTAAGAGACCATCATAGGTTGTCTCTTTATTTGGTCTATATTATTGATAGAATGTTTTACATTGCATTAGCTCATCAAATCCAGGTATTTGAAAGAATTTAATAGAATATTTTCATGAAAATGTATATTATTTAAGTTGACATTGCACGAATTTATCTACTTTGCGCACTTGTATACTATGAAGACGGTGATAAAGAAGCATCTCCTACCATGGCCATGCTTCTTTATCTCCATCCTCATAGTCTACAATTGTGTGAAGTAGATAAATTTGTGCAACATCAACTTAAATAATATACCTTGTCATGAAAATATTCTATTAAATTCTTTCAAATCCCTAGATTTGATGAGCTAATGAAAGGTAAAAAATTATGTCAATAATATAGACCGAAGAAAGAGAGAACCTATGATGGTCTCTTGAGCTATTTTATCTTTAATGTGCATATTCGTCAGTTTTTTGACATTTCATAATTAATTTCCGATAGCAGTGCTATGCCTTCGACAGATAAAATGTCAGAGAATCATAATTTATGACAATTCTTCCGACAGTAATGCTATACGTTCAACAGGGCAACCTGTCAAAGAAATGTTGCACGACTATCGCTATTCTAATAGAAACTTCGACAGTAATGCTATATATCCGATAGGTATATCTATCAGAATTAGGTGGAAACTGTTGGTATGCCAACAGTTATAATGTCGGAAAGGATATGTTTTTGACAGTTATTTTTGACAGAGATTGTATATTTTCAATAGGTCATGGTCGAAATGCCGATGGATGAACCGCAGGAAATGCCATAATGAAGCTGTTGTCATGTGCAAGTTTCTGACGTGATGTGGTGTCAGTAAACCGACGGATGTGTCTTCTGTCAAAATTTTCTATGCAAAAATGGCGATGGACTCATGTGTCAAAATACCGACAAATGAGTATTGGAAATCTGACAAATGGTCGTCAGAATTTGACCTCAAATGTACTAGTGAAAGATGTTGAATATTCACTTTCTAAAGATGTAGGAGGAGAGGTTCTCAACACAAGAAGAGTCTTGGTGAATAAGGAGGCTGATCTTGTTCAAAGGAAAAGCTTGTTCTGCACTAGATGCAAATATGAAAGAAAGATATGTAACATGATCATTGATCGTGGTAGCATTGGAAATCTTGTTTTAGAAGAAATTGTTGGCAAGTTGTACTTGGATATGAGGACAGATATGCAACCATATCTAATTGCATGGTTTTAGAAGGACCATTTTTTTTAATGAAAAATAGTTGGAGAATTTCAATATTAGGAACTACCATGATGGGTAATTTGTGACATCATTCATATGGATGTTTGTCACATGTTGCTAGGGAGGTAATGGTAGTTTGATCAATGTGTGGTACATGATGGGTATGCCAATACTTATTATTTAACAAACAATGGATTTTGTCACAAATTAAAGCCCCTGAGGAAGTTAAAGAGAAGGTATGTTGTAATGCTTCCATGTAGTGATTGCTACAATTAATAAGGGAAGAGATAAGGAGATGCCAGTTGTAGTTTCATATGTACTGGAGGAGTTTAAGGATATTGTGTCTAATAATATGCCTATGATTTTACCATTAGTGAGGAAGATAAGTCATCAGATGGACCTAATACCTAGATTCAATTTTCCAATTGAGGAAACTCATAGGATGACTCTAGTATAGAGTGAGGAGCTAAATAAAAAAATTTAGGATCTATTAAGGAAAGGATTGATTTAAGAGAGTATGGTCCTTTGTGTGGTACATGTAGTACAAGAAAAAAATAAAGATGGAGAATGGAGATTATGTATAGAGTCTTGAGGTACCAACAAGATCACAATCAAATATAGCTTTCTTTTGTTGACAATGGACAATATTATGCATTGTTTGAGTAGAGCTGAGTATTTCACCAAGATTGGTATAAAGAGAGGATATCATTAGATCCAGATTTGAGAAGGAGATGAATGGAATAAAACCCTCAAGACCAAGGAGGTTTTGTGTGAGTGACCTTATTCATTCCTTTTGGGCTAACTAATGCACATGATACTTTCATGTGGCTCATTAATGAGGTATTGAAAGAGTTCTTGGGAAATTTTTTCATTTTTTATTTGGATGAAATTTTGATTTTAAGTAGAAATTGAAGGAGCATGTGATACATATTCATAACTTTTTTGAGAAGTTGAGGAAGGAGGATTTTTTGATTAATCTAAAGGGTGCCAACAAGAAGTTGAGTCCTTTTTGGCCAAAAAGTGGAACTATTTTTCTTGTATTTTTCAAATTTGTCTTCATTAACCTAAAAATTTGAATCAATTAAAGATTGAATCTAGAAAAAATTCAACATTAGGAATTGTAGTACTCAAAGTCTACTTTCCAAATACGTAATTTATTTGAATACCCAAATGATACAAATTAATTTTTAATAGGTGGTATTAAAAACCACATTAGAAAAGTCACCTTTTCAAGACCATATCATGCTTGTGTACGCCAAGCATAATTTGACCTAAATGAAAAAAAAATTCTGAATCCTTTTGGAAAATGGTTTGTAACACACTCAATATTGGTGATAATATTTTTTGTAATTTTTTCTGAATATTTAATTTTTATTGGGTGTAATTGAACTATTTTTTAAACTCCTTGTGTACAACATGCATAATTTAACCTAAACTTATCATTTTTAATTGTTTTTAAAGTGTAAAGAATCATCTATAGTTTTACGATATATAAAATAAGAAGAAAGCCTATTATTTCAAGTTTATGCATTTGTTTCAATAGAAATTAATTGAAAAATAGAAAAACTAATTTAGCTTTTTTTTTTAAATTACATATTTGCAATCTACATAGTCTCATCTGTAATGGATTTTGTTTTCATCAAAATATTATACAGAAAACATATTCAGATTAAGTGTCTATTTGTCTAAACATTGAGATGACCTTCAAGGTGTAGGTCAAACCAAATCCAAAGCTATGGTTTAATTTACCAAGCATTTTCCAAAACCAAAACCCGAAGCTATTCCCTAGCCAATAATTTAATTTTATGGAATGGGGCTGTTGATGGGACTTTGTGACCGGTCCGCCAACAGATGTAAGTTGTCATCGGGTACTGGGGTACCAACCAACTTTGCCTGTAAAGGTTGTCCAGGGAATAAATTCTTTGGGCCTTCAAGCACTTGAGAGTCGGGTGTCGACAGTGCGGGAGCTAAGTTGGGAGTGTGACTATTTTGTTCGGGGGGATAGCTAGTTTTATGGCTCGTCTTCTCTGGGGATTTTGTTAGGTCAGGGTTTCCTGCAAATGTTTGGATTATCAAAAAAACTTCAAAAGATAGGCCAGGGTTAGAGAGTATCCATTCTACTTATAGTTATGCAAATATATTCAAAACATCAACCATGCTCTAACGATCTAAACTAAATACTGAATGCATACAGAACCATCAATTCATACATATTCAATAGCGAGGGGAAAAGAGGTCATTAATCTACTTAAAACATTAGAGAAAAGGACATAAAAAAAATAAATCACAAAAGAACGTTAATCCAGAGATCAGAACGCTAACAAATTCATTGCTAGAACTCTTATTTCTTCATTAACAGGTTTTCCAGCAGCACTGGTGTGTACATCAATAGCTCCAAGAGAGCATCTATCTACTAAGGACCACTAAAAACTACTGAGCATTGAGCTCTGCAACTACAAGAAAGGAAATTTTGAAATGCTATTGCTATGGACTGCAAAATCATCAATTTTTTTGACCCTTGGAATGAGGTTAGACTTGTTATTTATACACATACTTACCCTAAAGTTAACCTAATCAAACTTTACACTCAATAATAAAATACAATTTCTGGTGGATGGTACTACCTACACCACATTACAACAACCTCAAGAAGAATTAGGCCTTCTACGAGAGGAAACCCGGGCAATAGAAGCCTAGTATAATAAATAGGCTCAAAAGTTGAAGGAGGAAGGAGAAAACAACGAGAATCTCCTCAGACTTCTGACAGAACTTACACAGCCCCTGGCCAAGATGCTTCCACCTCTGGACTCCCGCTTGCATAGGGCGACAAGGATAGTCTAAGGGCCATGAAGAAGAAGGCCTAGGCTATGGACGGATGGATCACCAAGAAGATAATGGTCGTAAGGCAATTTCTAGTGGTATCTCTCCTAGGTCTTTACCAGATCAACAATCTCTTGAATCAAGTGAACGTCTCCACCATCCTATGGGAGGGAGACGTAGAAAAATATGAAGGATGGAAGACCGGGTTGGAAGAAGTCTTCAACTCCGGGGAGGAGGCCGTCATAGAGGTGGGAATTTTGGGGGAGGAATCATTTGAGTCCCTCTAGGCCTAGTACTCTAGACTTTGCCTCAAGATCGAGGTATGAAAGCAACTAGTTAAGGCCCTAAGAGAGAAATTAACTATGGTCCAGTATCCTTTGGGCCTATTTAAAGCATTCATTGTAAGGGTGTCACAAGTCGACCCCTTCACCACCAAAACGTGCGCCCTAGAGGACTATGTCCTTAGTAAGTATGATGAGCTAATGGAGTCCCTGTATCAGTCGGTCAGGGACTTTGATGGAGGAAAGATATCAAGAATATCTAAGATGATGCTCCAGGCTCATGACGCCGTAAAAATAGTACATGAATTTCAGAACGGGGCTAGAGAAGTTGAGGAGAAGTTTGAAGGCTTTCCGCGACTGGTGGAACAACATTAAGGACATATATGAGGATGGAATTAGCCAAGTTTTGGAGGCATTTAAGAATAGCAAGGAGAAATAAGGTTCTCTAGATCCCAAATATTTTCACCAGCAAGGTGCATTCTTTCATATTCATTATTTTTGGAGCATAAGCTCCTAGATCCCGGAGTCCCGGATCCAGTAGTTTTGTATTCTTTTGATGACCCACGTCCAGGCTCCCCATAGCCAACTGATCATTATCAGGCAGTTAACAGGGTGTCAAAGAGTAGGTGACTCCAGCAGGGCACTTCAACTCAAGGGATGGTTTTGAAAAATGGTCTTCCCAAGGTGTTGCTCCAGCATTAAATAACTGGTGCATCAAAGATAGTGAGCTGCATTTTGCATTAATGAGGCATGTAGCCTCCAGCTCTGGAGAGATCAGATTTCTTCTCTTCTCCCTCTAGCACTCTTCTCAATGCTAATTCTTCCATACCTCTCTTCTTGTCTTATTCTTCTGACATGTCAGACCTCTTTTCTTCTCAAGATTGTTTTGACGTGGTGCAGGTAGTATTGGCCACCAGAAATTGTATTTTATTGTTGAGTGTAAATTTAGATTAGGTTAACTTTAGGGAAAGTATGTGTATAAATAACAAGTCTAACCTCATTCCAAGGGTCAGTGAAATTGATGATTTTGCAGTCCATAGGAATAGCATTTTAGCATTTCATTTCTTGTAGTTGCAGAGCTCAATGCTCAGTAGTTTTTAGTGGTCCTTAGTAGATAGATGCTTTCTTGGAGCTGTTGATGTACACACTAGTGCTACTGGAAAACCTATTAATGAAGAAAGAAGAGTTCTAGAAATGAAGTTAGCATTCTGATCTTTGGATTATTGTTCTTTTATGTTGTATGTTTTTTATGTCCTTTTCTCTAATGTTTTAAGTAGATTAACGACCTCTTTTCCTCTCACTATTGAATATGTATGAATTGATGGTTATGTATGCATTCAGTATTTAGTGTAGATCGTTAGAGCATGGTTGATGTTTTGAATATATTTGCATAACTATAAGTAGAATGGATACTCTCTAACCCTGGCCTATCTTTTGAAGTTTGTTTGATAATCCAAATGCTTGTAGGAAACCTCGACCTAACAAAATCCCCAGAGAAGACAAGCTGAGAAAAACAACTATCCCCCTGAACAAAACAATCACACTCCCAACTTAGCTCCTGCACTGTCAAGACCTGACTCTCAGGTGCTTGAATTCCTGGATAATTTATTCCCCGGACAACCTTTATAGGAAAATTTTTCCTATACCCTGGTACCTGGTGACAACTTACATCTGTTGGTGGACCGGTCACAAATTCTTGTCAACTATAATGGATACTCTATGTTGAATGTACTGGCACAACTATAAGTAGAATGGATACTCTCTAACCCTGGCATATCTTTTGAATTTTGTTTGATAATCCAAATGCTTGCAAGAAACCCCAACCTAAAAAAATCCCTGGAGAAGACAAGCCAAGAAAAACTATCTATCCCCCCGAACAAAATAGTCACATTCCCAACTTAGCTCCCGTACTATCGAGACCTGACTCTCAGGTGCTTGAAGGCCCAGAGAATTTATTCCCCAGACAACCTTTACAGGCAAAGTTGGCCAGTACCCTAGTACCCAGTGACAACTTACAACTATTAGAGGATGGGTCACAAAGTCTCGTCAACAGGGGCCACATTCCATAAAATGGGGTTGTGTTAGCTTTTTTTAAAATTTATAATGTATAGAAATGTGACCTGTTTAGGCTCAGGGTCCCGTCAGCAAAATCTGATGCAGTCCAAGCTCAGAGGAACCAATAAAGGACTATCCAAACTTGCAGCCAACAACAAGAACACACAACAGAAATAACACAACACAAGATATATCAATATCAATTTATAATATCTCAAAATTCCAATCACAAGCAACATGTTGGGTTGTAAGGGCTTCCCGGTTATGGCCAATTACATCAAAAAATTCAACAAGATCTCATAGGATCCAACTTTATCCATACATCCTATAGCTACGTGGAAGAAACCAGATTTGAACTTGGGCTCACAAGACACCAAGCAATCTACAATATCTATCTACCCACTTACAACTATTTGCAAAAACTTAGATCTTTCAACTCATTAGCTTACTCTTCTATCCTCAATATATCTTCACATTCCTTCCCTCTATCTAAACATCAACCTAGACCCTCTTTTATACACACTTGCCACAAAATTGACCTGTAAACAATAATTAAATGACTTGGTTGGTCATACACTCTATAATGAACAGATATTAAATGCACCAGTCCGCTGCAATTAATAACAAAATACATAGGAGAACACATTAACCTAGATTTAGGTCCACATAGATCCCAATGAGAGACTCCACATTAATTACACCATAGAAAATAATTGTAGAAGTCGGCCAAATCAGGATAAACAACTTGGGGAAAGCATACCCGAGCAACAAAAACCAACTCGGGGAAAGCATACCCGAGCAATAGAAACTGACTCAGTGAAAGGAACACTGAGCAACCAATGAACACCGAGACACGTCAATAAAAAAATATAGAAAGAGTAACTTGAGCAATACATTACAGAGCACTTCACCACATAGTCTCCAAACAAGTTAAAGAACCAAAAGAAAACATATTTTTGGTTGAGCAGGATTTCCAACTACCGCAGGATGCTCCTGCATTAGACACCCCAGGTGCGAAAAAGATGTTCTTAGAAAATGGATGAACATCTATTCGGATTTAGCTCATAGATCCCAAACTGGTTCTTGATATACATGTATTCCAAGTCCTCAACCAACACACTCTTCCCTTGGTTCTTCTTCTGCTTCCTTTTACCACTAGTGCTTGTTGATTTATCTTCATATCTCTACATACTTATGTCTGCACCATCCACTGCAACCACTTCAGACCTGCTACCAATGCTCAAGTTCCTCTTACCGATCTCTACATCCTTCAAAGGAATCAAAATAGACTTCTACCCATCCTTTAGTATAGTAAAGGAATTTCTTTTACAATCATGAATAGCCTCTCTATCATACTGCCAAGGTTTACCGAGTAAAACATGACAAGAACTCATCTCCACAATGTCACATAATACTTCATCTCTATAAGAACCAATGTAAAAACTCACCATGCACTGCTCTCTCACCTCTACTACATGACCAAATTATAACCAACTTATCCTATAAGGACAAGCATGCCTCAACCTTTTCAAACCAAGTTTATGAACCATCTCTTCAACAACTAGGTTATCAGTACTTTCTCCATCAACAATCACCTTACAACATTTACCACCCAACTTGCACATAGTCTTGAACAAGTTCTTCCTCTGACAAGAATTAGTTTTCTTCAAGGGTAGAAAAGTTCTCCTAAGAAAAAGATTCACACCCTCTACCTCAAGTTCATTCTCAGCAACCTCATTCACCATATCATTTAGGTGACTATCGACTTTCTTATCTACATAGGGACATTCAAACGATCAATTTCCTTCTTCTCCACAGTTGTAACAAGTACCTCTGAATACACCTCTACCTATCTTTCTCCTCAGTTCAATAGGTTTTGGTTCATCTTAAAATTTGGTTTATCTTTCACCAAATGCTCTTGCTTCTCTTTCCCTTGGGAATTTCTATAATGTCTTCACTTCAACCTATCTTCTGCCTTCAATGCATACTGATAAGCATCCTCTACTGAGTCAATCTTCAACATACCAATCTCATCCTGGATATTAAATTTCAGACCATTAACATACATCACCACCTTTTCTTTAAAAATTTCTCGGTACCCAGACCGAATAGTCAATTTGTAGAATTCCCTAGTATAATCTTGCATAGTCATCTCCTTCTATTTCAGATTCTGCAAATTGTTTAAAAACTCAAGTTCATAGTTGGCATGAATGAACTTAGCCTTTATCTTTTCCACCATCAACCTCCACTAATTGATCTTCATCTCAACTTCTTCTTCTCGGTCCCTCTGCAACTCTTTCCACCATAAGGTAGGATGCCCTTTCAACTTAGTCTGTGCCAACCTCACTCTAAGTGGATCTTCAATGTCTTCCAGCTCAAAATAGTGTTCTAAATCACCGATCTAGTTAATCAGGTCCTTGGGATTCAATATACCTAAGAAATTAGAATCCTCCATTCGGTATCTTTTAGTCAACCGAGCTCAAGATCCCTAATATTGATCATGTCTATCTCCTCCAGATCTCTCTATCCGGTCAGCTTTGTCATCTCCACTAGATCTAGCAACTTCAAAGTGTTGAGCAGCTTCTTTATAACCATCATCCATTCTTAGACCTCTATGCCACCCAACATTTCTGATACCTTCTATGATTTCATTCTTCATTACCGCCATCTCAGATCTGAATCTTTCTTTTATCCTCACTTCCACCTCCTCAAAAAGATTTGTAATTGCCCTAGGGTCCAATATTCTCAGAGGCATCTCTCTAGATCTTTGAAAACCCTAAGCTTCACAAGAAACAAACCAACAGCTCAACCAGGTTCTCATAAACCATATCAACCATAAGAAATGAACCAGCTCTGATACCACTTGATGTAGTCCAAGCTCAGAGGATCCAATAAAGGACTATCCAAACTTGCAGCCAACAACAAGAACACACAATGGAAGCAAAACAACACAAGATATATCAATATCAATTTATATTATCTCAAAATTCCAATTACATTTAAATTTCCAGGTTGTAAGGCCTTCCCTATTAGGGACAATTACATCAACAGATTCAAAAAGATCTCACAAGATCCAACTTTATCCATCCACCCTATATCTAAGTGGAAGAAACCAGATCTGAACTTGGGCTCGCAAGCCACCAAGCAATCTGCAATCTCTGTCTGCCCACTTACAACTATCTGCAACAACTTACAATCTCTCAGCTCATTAGCTTACTCTTCTATCCTCAATCTATCTTCACATGCCTCTCTCTATCTAAACATCAACGTAGACCCTCTTTTATACACACTTTCCACAAGTCAGCCTGTAAACAATAATTAAATGACCCATTTGGCCATACACTCTATAATGAACAAATATTAAATGCACTAGTCAGCTGCAATTAATAAAAAAATACATAGGAGAACACATTAACCCAAATTTGGTTCCACACAGATCCCAATGAGAGAATCCACATTAATTATGCCACAAAAAATAAATGAAGAAGTCAACCAGATCAAGATAAAAAACTCAGGGAAAGCATACCCGAGGAACATAAACCAACTCAGGGAAAGCATACCCGAGGAACATAAACCAACTCAGGGAAAGCATACCCGAGCAATAGAAACTAACTTGGTGAAAGGAACACCGAGCAGCCAACGAACACCAAGGCCCATCGATAAAGAAAGATAGAAAGAGTAACCCGAGAAATAGGTTACAGAGCACTTCACCGAGCAGTCTCCAAACAAGTTAAAGAACCAAAAGAAAACATATTTTTAGTTGAGCAGGATTGCCAACTACCCTGGGATGCTCCTGCATCAAAATCAAATGCGATCCCATTTCATGTTAACGTGACCCCTTTTTGTTGAGCATATTTTTGCAATATTGACTAAGTCTAAATTTTTTACCGTAAGTGGACTCAACTTCTTGCACTTACCCTAAAGAAGTTTAGTTTTGTGAAGGAGTTGGTGTCCTTGGAATTGTTTTGTCTTAGTAGATGTCTTAAGATCCAAACAAAGAAAAGGGTGAGATCTATCATTGAATGACCTAGACCAAGGAGTACTATATAGGTGAGATATTTTCATGGATAGGAAAGCTTTTATAGAAATTTTATTAATAACTTTAGTAATATTTGTGTACCCTTAACTAAAATAATAAGAGATGGGGAAAAAATTAAGTGGATTACAGGGGTAGGAAAGAGCTTTGACATAAAAAACCTCTTTTAGCACTTCCTAATTTGAGAAAGGTATTTTGAGTGGATTGTGGTGCGAGTGGAAATATTATAGGAGCACTACATAAGAAAGAAGCTACACCCATTGCTTATTTCAATGAAAAATTTAATGATGCAAAGAGAAAGTATTTTGTCTACGATTGGGAATTTTATGCTAAGGAAAATTGTCAAGGGTAGCAAATGGAAGAAGAGAAAAATCATGTAGAGAATAAGGGGAATAAACATGGTGATGTGAAAGCTAAAAATGACAATAGAACAGAAGACCAAAATTAGAATATAGTGATTTGTAGCTTTTCAAAGTTGGTAGTAGGTTAAATAATAAAAACATAGTAAAGGAATGATGATTATGTGGAGATAAGAGAAGAATCATTATGAAAGGCATAGGCATTCCATTAACATTATAAAAAATAGTGAATCAAGGGAGTAAAAGGATATAATGGGCACCAAAATTAATGTCATCTTATAAATATTGTAGTGATAAAGATTAGTAGGGAAGAGTAAACATATGAGTTATATGATAAGTGCATTAAGGTATAGAAGGTAGTTGTGACTACGAGGGAATGGAAAAACCTTGAACTGCAAATTGGAAGAGGGAGCTTTGGATAAGTCAGGGAAATGTAGAATTGGAGGTTGTAGGTAGTGAAGAAAGAGAAAGCTAAAAGATATAGTGAGGAAAATTCTATTTTTTTAAATAAAGTATAAGAATAGATAGTCAAAGGCACATGGAAATGAGGAGATAAACTTGTGCAAGGAAAAGAGTGAAGGTGAAACATTTAATTCATGTTTTTCATATCTAAGGAGATTGGAAAGGGATAAAGTAGAAAATATGTAACAATTATAATACAAAGAAAATTAGATAAAGGTTTTGAAGCTAGAGGGGTGCACAATAGAGAAATAATAAAGATTGGAAATAGTACATATTTACAAAGAAATTTAATGGAGTAAAATATGCAAAGGCATTTGAGAGGATCCCATGTTGAATTGTCAGAGTAAGACTAAAGGTGTGAATGCAACAGACAAAGGAAATTTTTAGTGAAAATATAACTTGTAAAGGAGATAGAGAAAGATGTAGATTTGAATTCAATTTTGAAATTAAATAAATTGTAATTTAAAAAAAAAAAATTGTAAAGTATTATGTTAGTTTCAATAGATGTGTCTTATGTAAACATGAGGAAAAAATGATCCCTTGTATCTTGTTTCACTAACATGTTTCTCATAAACTATGAAGTCATATTTTCTAGAAGCCACAAATCTATTTGTCCATTCATGAAATGCACCCCCCCCCCCCCCCCTCCCCCACTTATTTTTTACTAGACCAAACTATCAAAGTATCCCTTTATTAGATAAATTTGGAGGAAAATTCTACCCTACCTCTACTGAAGTCTCTGGAAGGAAAGAAATAATCATATTTTTAAGGTTGTTGAAAAATCCTTAAAGGAGGTGTTCATAATCTTCAACAATATTTTAATGGACAAAATTTTAGTTTGCATGTGGAATTTACCTTCTTACCCCCCACCCATACACCCAACCCCCACCACCACTTCATTTGATGATCTTTTTCATGAAGAATTAGAACCTTCCCAATTCCTACTCAAAATTTGACAAAGTTCCAAGAGGATGGCCAAGCTTAATACAAGTACTGGTTTCCCCCAACATATGGATTTTATAAGCTCAATTATGATATGGAAGATTGGGGTAATCTTAGTGAGGCTGCTAGTGGTGGATTCATATAATCCCATATTGGTGCTTTGGTGGCTTCTTATACTGAAAGCATTGATGGAGGCCTTAACAATTACGTAGAAGGAATGACTCTTTTTTGGGAATCAAAATTTCCCTCTTTATTCACATTATGTTCCTAATCCTAGAAGGGGATTCCAAACTCATTTTCTATCCTATCAAGAGCTCTAACACTATTTGTTATTTCTTGTAAGGACAATTTATAGATATTTGTAAGATCCCATTGTGGTTGAAGGCTTTTGAGCTCAAACAACATAAGGCAGAAAATTAAAGTTATGGATAGAATGGCAATATTGGGCCTGGGAACATTGTTCATAAATGAGGAAGTGGGATTTCCTTCCCCAAAATTTGAAAAGAATCCTCTTTTAGGAGTGGAACTTAAATTAAAAACATAAAAATGAACTTCAACTTCATGTATGACTAGGTTGTAAGGATCCTTCTCAACCTAGTGATTTATTTAGGGCAGATTCATGGGTTCAATGTTTAGATGTTTGAATTCTTTGGTGGGATAGGGAGTATCCTATGGTTTTGTTGATGAAACTTGAAAATGAGACACCACATAAGATTTATTGGATGGTACAATCCTCCTTGTAGATCTGGCCACATAGTCAATCTGATAGGAAGTCCAAGTTGACACATTATTTTGCCCTTTGCTCCAATGAGATGGCTTGGTGGATCTATTAGATGACATGGCTCCTACTTGCTTGGATTTCCTATGTGGCTCCTACTTGGGTTAATTTGTTAATGATGGGGTTTTGTGCCTCTCCTATTTTCTTCCTACATGACATCCTGATGGACGTGGATTTGGCATTATGTTGTGCTAGTACCTTTGTGTAGTTGGATGAGATCTCTTGTGATGCCTTATTTTGACTTTGGATGTTTTCTTTGTTGCTATATATGATTAGTTGAGATTACCATATATGCTTGGACGGATATATTCTTATATTGTATGATCATGTTGGACCTGTGAGAGGTTGGTACCTTTGGGGTAATTTGATTTATATTATTGTATCGACAAGTTTCTTATGTCCTTATGCATGGTTGTGAGAACCATTTTGTTGTGGCTTGTTGCATACCTGATTTGGGATACTAGACCTCCTGAGACTATTTTGTGAGTTATATGGATTCATTATGTTCTTGATGGTTTGGTTCTAAGATTGATTCTTATGTTAGGATTGTATGCTAGCATAGTGAGATGGACCTCACTCAATTCATTCTTGTGTTCATTTCCAAGATTAATGTTGAGGTTATGATGGTATCTAATTTATATAACTTATGAGATATTGCAGATTATATTACTTATGATGTGATTTGATGGTTTCACTGATGTATGTGCTAGTATTTACCAAATTATGATTTTTTTATCAAGTTTAGATGTTATTTAGATTGGGGATCATTTTATATGTTTTCATGTTGTTATCACTAAGTTTCATTGGTATTATGCTTTATCATGATTGATGGATATGTATTTGGAGTTTTCACTAATATGTGCCTTATTGTTGTATTATGATTATCTTCATGTGTTAGTTTAATGAGATATTATTATGATGTACACTGAGGATTAAATATGAAATGTAATGACCTTGCAACATTCAAATACATATGAATGATTACTCGTGTTGAGATTCCTTTCATTACATGCACTTTGATTATTATGTGCATATGCTTTAGCTATTTATACTGTGAATGGTTTCTCTTGATGTGTCCATATTTTAGTGAATAGGTACCTGACATCGTCCCCACGTGAGCTCCAGGTTTGAGTGTGTCTTATCCTCGACATTGGCATATGAGATAGTTACATTGGCCATTCATGATTTTAGCCAATATCATTCCTAGAAGGAACAATGTATTTGGCTTGCATTATTACCTTCTAATCATCGTGTAGGAAAGAGCTTGGATTATATTGCATAATGTTTTACCCAGTATTTTTTTGTGCATTTAGAAAATTCTATTATAGTCTTAGTTATATTATATTAAATGTTGATTAATATATTGTCGACAATTGTGCCTTAGGTGTAGTCCTGTTATTGAATTTAATTTATTTGATTAATTTTTCTAGGCTTTTGGGAGCATAAGTGACTTATTAATTTAATTGATTTAATTATTTTCCAAAAAGCCTTTTTGGAAAAAGGTCTTTATATTTTGAAGGTGAAGCTCTTTAGATTCACTTTTCATTGTTGAGTTTGTGAATTTGCTCCAAACCTTTGTGGAGAAATTTAAATTATTCTCATTGGGAGTGCCCCAAGTGTC
Source organism: Thuja plicata (assembly GCA_018584345.1). Taxonomy (NCBI): domain Eukaryota; kingdom Viridiplantae; phylum Streptophyta; class Pinopsida; order Cupressales; family Cupressaceae; genus Thuja; species Thuja plicata. Next base: position 211,500 of record MU226095.1, read on the forward strand.
TAATATTTGTGGGAATTGGCTTATTGGAACTGTCACATGATTGCTATGGTTTGTCGACAATTTCATCTACATGTGCCAAGCATTTATTTTCTTCTCTTCATTTTCGGGTTTTGCCAATTATTGAGGTAGGCCCTCCCATTTATTATTTTTTTCTCTATTTTATTGGATATTTCTTGTTTGTAATATAGTATAGAGATCTTTCTCTTTATTTTCCTTGCACTTCTTATTGTTATTAATGCTTGCTTGGGAAAGTATGAAATTGGGTTTTGAAATTGAAAATTTATTGTCATTAGGTTGTTTGTTTTCTCCCACGATCTCATGATTAAAATATTATTGTATTTTTGGGTTATTGGTACTATGAGCACCAATATTTTTTAATTTAATCGCAAGATTTTGAGTTTCATTTTTGGGCATTTTTTGGTATGCCTCATTTTGCGTGATCTCCAATTTATTTTATCACCATGTTTGGCATATTTTAAATGATTGGATTTGTAGTATACGATGATTGTGATATGATTATGTGGTTGGATTGAATAGAGGTCATTCTAAGGAATAGTTATTTTAATTTGAAATCACCTTATTTTTACAAATTTGATGATTTTCACACTTTGTCAGTTATTGCCGCAGTTTAGGGTTTTTGTGCATTTGGGGCCTTGTGAGTTGTCTTCGTGTTATATAGAGATATTTGATAGATTACATTAGAATCCAAGCTCTTGTAAAAGTGTCCAATTAAGCAACTTGATATGTTTACCTTGCGTATGTGATCACTCAGTTTTAAACCATGAGTGTTTCAGGGGTTGAGTTATCCTCATATTATTGCTTTTGTGCCCTAGTTTTTTTTATGCTTGATTTGAGATTGCATCTTGATTCAATGATGTTGGTGTTGAGACCACATCATGAGAACAAATGAGTTGTGTCTGGTTGGTATTTTTGAGAGACCCATGCTCTTGGTTTGAGACCAATTGAGATTGTCTTGCTTCATTTTGGTTATGACATTGAGATTCTTTTCTTGCACTGTGCTTGTATTGCAACATTTTTAGTGCCTCATTGTTGAAACAAGATGATCTTGTTGGTGTTTGGGTCATGGAGTGGACTGGCTCTCCATGATGGGTTGGGACACAAGGGGTCACCAGGGTAAACCATGGAAGTTATTAATAAATTGATAATTAAATAAATGAATGGGGTAAAACACTTTAAAAATAATCAATATGACTACCTGCATTCGCGGATGTTGATCTAAGGAAAGTTAGTGTTTGGTCATCTAATAGCGTTGATCTAAGACATTGCTTAGTCATCTAAGGATGTTGATCAAAGGCATAGTATCTAGTAATTTGTAGACGTTGATTGAAGATATATACTGAGTATGGTCATCTGTGGATGTTGATTGAAGGCTCAATGCTACATGTGCCACCACATGCCATGTAATGACACTCCATTCTTGATTCCTTTCTCCAAAGAATTTTTAGTACTAAGTAGCGACCCTATGTATTTCTGGTATTTACATTTGAGTTATTACATTAGGATTTTTATGACATCCCATAGTTATTACACTTGTACGACATGTGTGTGAGCCTAATTCTTGTATGTGTACTATGTGTGCTTGAACTGTGTGACTATCTTTGTGAGCATTATGGGGTGGGCCTAAGGGTACTACATGGAAGGGTGGCATTGAACATCACTGGTAGGGACTAACATATAGGTAGTGGTCTACTTCTGGTGGCAGAGTTATGAGCATGATGTGCTCATTCTATATCTTTTCTTTTACATTTCAGTAGTTTTTGTTTATATGATGATATGCTTAGTAGATTAGATTTCATTGTGTTGTTTTGATTGTATTAAGTGTAATTGACCCTGATTTAGTCTTTTCGATACTCTTGAATGTAAAGCTAGAATTTATTAGATCACGTGTTGGTATCAATACAAGTAATTATGTAAATTTGAGCTTTTTGGGAAAAAATGCACATTCATCTACTGCCCCTGCGCATATGTTAGCCAGACCTATGCATATGTTAAAATATCCTACACATTTTTTTTGATGACATGCTTCATATTTTCACATTTGTAACAAAGGTCAATTCCTGAGGGTATGTATAATTATGGACTTTGGATTTTGTTTCCTTGGGTTCTTGGGACCATTTCCATGTATTTACTTCTTTTTTTCCTTCATGGTTTGTTATAGTTTAACTCACCTTTCTATTTGGTTTAAAAGTGAACCTAGTGTTTTTGTTGTTTGAGGATCGATTTATTCTCCTCTTAGGAAGTCATGTGTTGATGACACTCTTGGTTCCTTGAAGTTTTTGGAATGTTGTCTAGGCATTTGAGATTCAAAATTGGAGCGTTTTCATGTCATTCCCGTTGAGTGGTTATAGTAGTCAGGGAACCCTTGGGAGTGTTATTAATACTTCTACTTGTTTCATTCACTTAATGAGCATTGTGTGTTTCCTTATTGCTTATGTAATATTATTATGATTATTCACTTATGTCATTTATATTATAGCTATTGAAAAAAAAAGTTAATCAGTGCTTGTTTGACCCTTCATTCTGAAGGTTCCTTGGAGAGGCATTACATGGTACATCACCATCATCATTATTATTGTTATATTCGCATTGATATGACTCAATTTTATTGATCATTAATGCCTTATGATTAATTATTTATTTGTGATGGCTTATGCAAGGATAACCTTGCCAAATATTTTCTTGAGTACCGTAGGTAGGAGATGGCACATATGGAGATTAATGTAGATGCCTACTAATAATTATTTTTACTTAGGTATGGATTTCACCTACTTCAAAAAAAAAAAAATTTGTTTTGTTTTGTAGTTGTCGTTAATGGTTGAAAATAACAATACTAAAATTTGTTATTTTGGTACCTATTTCTACTACACCTACTTCTACTAGAGAAAGAATGGATGGGGATAGAGTTATAATTGAGCCAAGCAATCCAAATAATATGGCACAACATGGCATATTTTCTTAGAGGGTGGGGTTTCTCAATTCATTGAAAGTATTAATAAGTTGTATGATTCAATTTGCAACATCCTGGGAGGAAAAAAGAGTGAAGGTGGGAGGGATTTCCTATGATAACAATGAGGATGTTATTGTGAAGCAAACAAGTCTTCCTAATAGGGGTAAGCAATGGAAATACTAGAGTAGGGTAGTTGATAGTGATAGATTGGCCCTATTCTTCAAGGAGAATGAGAAGCATGTCAAGATATGTGAAGAATTTGAACACACAGAACAACCAAGATTATGGGACAAGGTTTGTCTTATGATAATGATTTTTTTACTCCAGAGGGTCATTTTAAGGTTTACAACTATTATAACTTACCCTTTCTTAATCACTCCCACCATAATGTGTTGATCTCAATCTCATTTTTTCTCTTAAATTATCTAGAAATTTTTGCGTTCTAAAAGATGTCAAGATGGATAAAATCCATGATAGGAATCTCATTCCACTTCACCAAGGGCATACTTTTCATCTTTATAGTTTCCTCCTTGACCTTTTCCCTCCCCAACCAAGTGTGGTGCTTGAAAACCCCACTTTGAATCCCCACCTACTACGATCATCTTAGAATCCATGACTAGTCCTAGTAAAAAAGAAACACCTCAATATCCAATGTTTTTCCAAAATTGATCCCTCTTTCTCTGACACACCCATTACCTTGAATTGAGACCTTTATATCAAATTTTTGTGCAACCTTAAATAATTTACCACCTCCTCTACCTTTGATTTAAAAAAAAAAAAAATCAAAAAACCCACCCAACTAAAAAAACCAAGACTTGAATCCACGTTCAATAATTATATAGTTTTGAAGAGGCTAACAATACTATGGAGGAAAGTAAGGGTGGTGGTTTGAGCCTTATGAGGTCCCATAGGCTAGTTGGTCTCTTATTAGAAAATGACAAAGGGAGGCAACTGCCAGACTCTGATGATGATTTGGAGGAGCAAGATGGTGGGATGGTGGTGATACTAAAGATGATGATGGCTTGGTAAAGTCTACTCACCTTTTGGACAATAAAAATATAGAACCCATTAACTTGACTCAAGATACCATGCTAAAAGAAGAGGACACCCAAAAGCTTGGGGAATCTAGCACCTATACAAACTAATAGGTCATACAATGGACTTGGAGGCCTTGAAGAAGAATATTCTACATGTGGAGAAGAAAATAGTGAGCATCTCTCACTTTAGCCTGAGAGTCATGCATAGCTCTTCCACTACATTGTGCTTGATGAAGAAGAAAGCGCTTGACAAAGATTCTAAAAAGAGGAAAATTACAAGGAGCTCTTCAAATTCCTCACTAATGACTGGAGTGGGATACTTTCTTAGTAACTATTTGGTTGGTTATTGATTTTTTGGTTTGTTTTTATATGTTCCCAAGACTTTTAATCATATAGTTTTATATCTTCATAATAGTTTGATATTATGGATTGTTACTGTCGGGAATAAAATTCCACAAGCACAGTTGAGAGGTGGGTGAATCAGTTGTGAGGCAGATTATTAAACAGTAAACTTTATAAACCAAAACTTCAATTCAAATGATAACAGAGTAAATACCAACACAATAACACAATCCTTTGTTGTTGAGGAAACCCTGTTAAAGGTAAAACCTCAGTGGGAATTAGAACCCACAAATAATGTATTGAGAGTATGGCATCCTTGTTAAAAGATTTAGCCACGTTAGGAGCTTATTAAAACATTATAGTACACAGTCCCTATTAAAGTACAGACCCTGTTAGGAGTCAAGAGTAATAGTGGGCACACCTCCCTTGCACACTTCCCAAAGAAGGTTAAAGCCACCCTCAAGGATTTAAAATATAAACAAGTGTATATAAGAAATAAATAATCCAGTGAACTGTCTGATAGCAACTGTCTTTTCTTGGTTAGTTCTAATGAAGTACTATAATCACAAACTCTTCTCTAAATCCATAAGCCAATCAAGCTTCACAGCTTCTAGTCTTTCAATTACATTATCATCATGTATCCATCACTCACATCTTTTCAAAATAAAGTATCTCTCATATATACCCTATTACAATAATTGATTAGGTCAACCAATTAAGCTTTCCCAATAGACAAATAATTATTTAACCCATTGCTAAGATACACATAGTACCTAAAAAGTAAACATAAATTAAAATATATCAGATATAATCCAAGATCCATAATCCATGCTCACAATCCATCATTCACGCTACATCTTTGAAGTTGGCCCCAAATAGGTCTCCTCCAGAATACACACCACAACTGACATCACTAACAATGTCATGACTTGCAATCAATAAAAAACATTCCTCAATATGCCTTCTGTCATCTCTTAAGCTCACATAATCTGAATCATCATCACCTATAAGATATCCCAAAACACAGAGACTCTCTCTGTCAAGCATCACTGTCACGGTCCAAAAACTAGTCTTCACTAAAACATCTGTAACAAATCCAATATGAAATATTAAGCCAAGAAAACTTAGGAATAAGGTCCTCACACATCCTTGTTCATATCATCATCTTCAATCATTCTGATTCATTCATACAGTGTTCGTACACTTCTTTCAGTCATCATACAACAGTAATAACTAGTTTGTTCTCTCCATAGAAACATATGTTGACATCAGTGACAAAACATGAATGCCAACAACATCAATAGTACCCAGTTAATATCATCCAACAATCTCCCCCTTTGGCATTGATGGAAACATATGGGAAAATCCATCAACCCAAAAGTACTCTCTCTCAATATCCTCAACATAGTTCTCCCTAAAGCAGTAGGGATTTTCACATAGAATTTCTCCCCCTTTGACAACAATGGAAAAGGGTACCATAACTTATCTTTAATCTTCTGCAAGGTGTAGCTTTTTAAAATCTTCATTTCTAATAGTCAGGTGTAAAATCACCCAAATGTGCTCTAGTGTTCCTATGATCACTCCCCCTAAGGAGTAGATCCACACATCAAGTCCATAAAATGATATAGCTCTGAAAGCCACTAGACTGATGCATTCCTGCATCAATTTATTATCACAGGGAGGGGCTCTCACCCCAAGCATGCTTCTGAGATATTCAAAAGCATCTTTTGAAAAAGGTTTTGTAAATATATTTGTTATATATTCCTTTTTTCTAACATACTCGAGACTAATCTCTTTCTCTGCTACCTTGTCTCTCAAGAAATGACACTTAATAGAAATACGTTTAGTCTTCGAATGCATTACAGGATTCTTCGACATATTCACTGTGGTTATGTTGTCACAATGGATAACCATTGGCTCTTCAAAAATTATTCCAATGTCCTTCAACATGTTTTTCATCCAAAAAAATTGTATACAATTTATAGAAGCAACAACATACTCAAATTCAGTAGTAGACTGAGAAATATAGTCCTCCTTAATTAACCATGAAACTAGCCTTTTTCCAAGAAAAAATTCTCCACCACTTGTACTCTTTCTATCATCCACACTACCTACCCAATTAGCATCAGTATAAGCCTATAAAATAAAGTCATCTAATTTTTCATACCATAATCCATACTGTATTGTTCCTTTCAAGTATCTAAAAATTCTTTTCACAACAGCAAGGTGTGTCTCTTTAGGATCTGCTTGATATATTGCCAGAATTCCAACTATATTTGAAATGTAATGCCCACCCTAGAATCTTCCTATGTTAGATAGACAAGACTATTGCTTTGACACTTTGGGTTTTATGATGGACTATGATTATTATTTAGTTAGCATTTTATGAGATATTTGAGCATATATAATTGGTTATTGCAGTTATTTGGACATATTAAATGAGTTATGATTTAATGATGAATGGCTAGAAATGAACTATCAGTAAAATGTTTTACATTGAATTGTGTTATGATGTTTATATTATGATTTAACCCTACTGACCCTATTATGGTTT
>MU226095.1:220985-270319 GCA_018584345.1 Thuja plicata
TTATGGGATCTATTATCAGAAAGATGTAATTGAAAAAGAAGAGCAATGTATTTGGGAGGGATAGTTCTAGGCTTGATTTCAAGGGTTGTTAATTGAAAGAACAAGTTGGAAATATACAATGTAATGTCGAGTGATCTTTTCTATCTCTTCTTTATTGCAATGAAAGAAAAAAAAAATATAAAAATTTATTGTGCTAAGTTGAAATGTGATTTGTAATGAATAGTTATTCAATGTGTAGAAAGGAGAAATGGAATTAGTATATAAAGTAAGGAATATAATTGTAAATGAAATGTTATTTTCTTACCCTATCTTTTAAGTTCTAAATGTGAAAGTAAAGAAAGGAAATGAAATTTAATTTGGATAAGTAATGTAAATATGTTAGTAAATGAAATTCATTAAGGGAACCTTAAGGAATGTAAATGTGGAGTAGTAATGATGTAATGTAAAAAATAAAAAATAAAAAAAATTAGTTGCAATTTTGGTCATAAGACCTGATTCCTTATGGGTTCCCTGGCGGGGACATTACATGAAATATCTAGTCTGGTGTGAGTTAGATATTGTAGATCTCCAATCAGTGATCTGTACTTTTCCTAAAAAACACTCTGAGTTTTATCATTACTAGTAAGTTTATAACCAGTCACCATGGGTGTCCCAATAGGTTTATAATCTTCCATTCCAAACTTCTTCAACATTTCCATAAGGTACTTGATCTGAGATATAAAAATACCATTCTTATTCTGATTAATTTGCAAACCAAGAAATTTTTTTATCTCACCAATCATTTTCTATTTCTTTAGAGAACTTTTTACTCATTTTATCATTGCCTCCAAAAATGATATCATCAACAAAAACTTCTATGATTAGAATTCCATCTTCACCAATTCTTAAACATAAATTACTACCTGCATTACCTTTTCTGAAACCAAGATGAAGTAGATACTTGTCTAGTCTTGCATACCATGCTCTTGGTGCTTGTTTTAGTCCATACAATGCTTTCTTCAACTTACAAACTATGTCTTCATCTTCTTTCAAAGGAAATCCATCAGGTTGCTCTATGTATACTTCTTCCAAATCTTCATTCAAGAATGCAAATTTCACATCCATCTTATATATTTTAAAGTCTTTATGTGCAACATAAGGAAGAAATAATCTCAAAGCTTCCAACCTAGCAACAAGAGAAAATGTTTCTTCAAAATTTATGCCTTCTTGTTGCAATTAGCCTTTACAAACCAGTCTAGCCTTATTTCTTACCATTGTTCCTTCCTCATCCATTTTTTTTTGAAAACCCATTTAATTCCTATCACATTTTTATTTTTAGGTCTTGGAACCAATTCCCAAGTATTGTTTTTATTTATATGTTCTAGTTCTTCCTACATAGGTTTAGTCCAAGACTCATCTCTACATGCTTCATCAATAATTTTTGGTTCAACTTGAGAAATCAAAAAAATTTCATCTCTTACTTTAGATCTTGTCACCATTCCTTTACTTGCATTACCAATGATTTTATTTTCAGGATGGTTCTTCTTAACATACCTTAGAGTCTTAGGAGTCTCAGTAAGCTCAATTGATTCATCTTCAATCTCCTCATCAATCTCCAAAGGTTCTGCTGGATCAGCAGTGACGTATTTTATCTCTGCAATCTAGCCACATTCATACACTCTTTCCTGAAATTGAAACTTTTCATCTATCCTCACATTAGCACTTTCAATCAACTTCCTCAATCTCAGATTAAAACATTTATAGGATTTTCTCTTAGTAGAATAACCAAGGAAGATACCTTCATCACTTCTAGCATCAAACTTCCCTATCTCATCATCTCTTTTGATATAGAATTTACTTCCAAATATTCTAAAATATTTTATAGTAGGAGTATGATCAAACCATAATTCATAAGGATTCTTACTTGTACCTTCTCTAATATAAATTTTGTTCAAGGTATACACAGCAGTACCAAAATCTTCTCTCTAGTGAACATGTGATACCTTTCCTTCGAGCAGCATAGTTTTGGTAGCATCTAATATTCTTCTATTTCTTCACTTTGCTATCCCATTCTATTGTGGTTTCCTAGGAGCATATGTCTATCTAAATATTCCATGATCTTCGCAGTAGGTATTAAATAAATTTGAAGTAAACTCGCCACCTCTATCTGCTCTCAAACATTTTATCTTGAAACCAGATTCATTCTCAACTTTTGCTTTGAATATCTTGAATTTGTCAAATGCCTCATATTTATTTCTTAAATATGTAACCAACATCATTCTATAAAATTAATCAACAAAAATTATAAAATACCTTTCACCATAATAAGATCTTGCTCTTGTAGGACCACACAGATATGTATGTACCAGATTTAACTTCTCTTTTGCTGAATAAGATTTTTTGTTAAAACTGCTTCTAGTTTTCTTCCCCATACCACACTCTCTACACATAGAGTTACATGGTTTTACAATCTTAGGTAGATATCTTACTGCATTAGTCATACTTTCCTTCACAATATTATCAAAGTTAACATGAAAAAATCTTTTATTCCATAACCAACTATCATCAACCTTTGCAATAAAACAAGAAGCTTCAAATGTATTTAATTCAAATACATTACCTCTAGATTTAGTACCAGATGGGATCAAGTCTCCTGATTTACTTCTGATAGAACATTTTTCATTAATGAATTTCAATTGATAACCTTTATTCACTAGCTATCCAACACTCAATAGATTATGCTTAAGTACATCAACAAGAAACACATTGTCAATATTAGTTTTTCCATCCAGAGAAATAGATCCAACTCCAATGATAAGCTTAGGAGTGTTATCACCAAATCTAACAACACCACCATCATATCTTTTCAGACTAACAAACTTGTTTTTATCTCTAGTCATATGATGTGAACAACCACTATCTATAAGTCATTCAGATTTCTTTTCAACACGAGATACTAAGGCATTTTCTTCACGTATAGGTTTATCATCCTTAATAGAAATAAATCCAATTTCATCATAGTCAACAGCTTCATCATTAGAAACATCATCACTAGCATAATAACATTCCTTATCTTTTGGATACTTTGATTTGTAAAACTTGGGTTTATGTTTTGGAACCCTTGTAGGACATCGAGATGAAAAATGACCTATCTTGTTGCATGAAAAACATTTCAAAGATAACTTGCCTTCACATTTACCCTTACCTCTCTTTTGTCTTTGATAAGGGATAACACTTCATCTATATTTTTTTTCTTCTTCCTGTATCTATTCCCATTCATCAGCATAGTCTCCAAGTTCTTCTCTCAAGTCACTATTGCTGGTGCTCGCAATTCCAAATAAGGTCTTTTTGTTTCTATGCACAGTCGCCTTGAATGTTGACTCAACTTTAGGTAGAGAATCTCCTAGTTCTGCAACCTCAAAATTACTTAGCTTTCCAATCAACATCTCTCTACTAAAGTTTGATGTCAAAGGTATAATATCCTTTATAGCTTCTACTTTAGTTCTATATGCAGGTGTCAGAGATCTGAGAATCTTCACAATCACTTCTTCCTCACTGTAAGTACCTCCAGAGTTCATGATGTCAGTAACAACTTCAATAATTATTTGTGCATATTCTCTAATGTTCTCATCATCTTTCATTTTCAATGACTCCATATTTGTCTTCCATTTTTGTAGCTTCTCCTATTTTGTAAACTTATCTCCTTCATACAGTGCTTCTAATCTTGTTCAATTTTCATGTGCATAATCTAGGTCTTTTACTTCTGTGAATTTGCCTTTAGAAAGTGCGTTGATCAATGATTCCCTTGTGACCATGTTACATGAAAATAACTTCTTTTTATCCTCAGTAGCTTTATCCAGTTCATCCTCAATATTTATATTTTCCTTTCTTTTTGTGATCATCCAGTAGTTGATTCCCAAACATAGAAAATGTTTTCTCATCTTGTTCTTCCAAGTATCAAAGTTTTCAGGATCAAATTTTAGACTATCCCTCCTATAGTAAGTCATCTTCAAGATCACCTCAAGCTATTAATCTTTCTCTCTAAGGACCAACAACTCTGATACCAATTGTTAGGAATAACAGTCCAAAAGCACAATTAAGAGGGGTGGGGTGAATCAGTTGTGAGGCAGATTATTAAAAATTCAACTTTATAAACCAAAAATTTAGTTCAAATGATAACACAGTAAATGCCAACACAATAACACAATCCTTTGTTGTCAAGGAAACCTTGTTAAATGTAAAACCCTAGTGGGAATTAGCACCCACAAATAATGGACTGAGAGTATGGTATCCCTATTAAAAGATTTAGCGCGGTTAGGAGTTTATTACAATATTACAGTACACAGTCCATGTTAAAGGATAGAACTTATTAGGAGTCAAGAGTAACAGTGGGCTCACTGCCCAGGCACACTGCCCAAAGAAAGTTAAAGCCACCCTCAAGGATTTACAATCCAAACAAGTGTATATAAGAAATATACAATCCAGTGAACTATCTAATAGCAAGTGTCTTTTCTTGGTCAGTTCCAGTGAATTACTATAATCAAAAACTCTTCTCTACATCCAATGACTAATCAAGCTTCACAGCTTCGATTCTTTTCAATTACCTTCTCATCATACATCCATCACTTACATCTTTTCAAAAGAAAAGATCTCTCATATATACCCTATTACAATAATTGATTAGGTCAGCCAATTAAGCTTTCCCAATATACAAATAATTATTTAACCCCTTGCTAAGATACACACAGTACCTAAAACAAGTAAACATCAATTACAATACATCATATATAATCCAAGATCCGCAATCCATGCTTGCTATCCATAATGCACGCTACATCTTTGAAGTCCACCCCAAATAGGTCTCATCTAGAATACACGCCACAACTGACATCACTAACAATCACACGACTTGAAATCAATAACAAACATTCCTCAATATGCCTTCTGTCATCTCTTAAGCTCTCATAACCTGAATCATCATCTCCTGTAAATCCCCAAAACATAGAGACTCACTCTGTCAAGCATCACTATCACAGTCCAGAAACCAGTCCTCACTAAAACATTTGAAGCAACTCCAATATGCAATATTAAGCCAAGAAAACTTAGGAATAAGGGCACCACACATCCTTGTTCATATCATCATCTTTGCTCATTCTGATTCAACCGTATAGTGTCCGTACACTTCTAGTAATCATATGTATAATAGTAATAACCAGTCTGTTCTCTCCATGGAAACATATGTTGACATTAGTGACAAAACATGAATGCCAACAACATCATTAGTACCCAATTCTAATATCATCCAACATTTACTATTAATGTGTTATTTATGCTCCATTAATAGCTTGTTAAAGATGTCTCTAGAATGTTTGTATACAGAATCATGACATAGTTTTATTGCTTTAAATATAAAAATCAATCAAATATAAATATAAATAATTATTTTTATTAAATAATAATTAAATTAAAATTTTAAAAAAGTCACAAATTAAAAAACAAAAGATCTATATTATCATTAAAAGATTTACTTAAAACTACAAAACCTAATTTAAACTCTAATCAAACCAAACTTAAATTCCATTCAATTAAAAACACATTAATTATCTACAATCTAAATTATATTATTATAATATAATAGTGTTATCATTCTATAAAACTTCCATTTAAATTAATTTTAAAATGTTGACACTTTTTACTATTTCCATACACCTTTAAACTTATAATAATTTTGATTTTATTTTGATCTCATACACTAAATTATTATCTTGAATTTGTCCTCTAATTAATCATTAATATAAATCTATGTTCCACGGTGTTTCGGGGATAGGAACGATGAACGATAAGGGATGCATTTATGGAACATTTTGTAGAGGGTCAAAAATAGGGGACATGAATGGATGGTGATGTGTGTGTGTGTGTGCGCATAATTTTATGTGTGTATGTATGTACATACGTATGTATGTATGTATGTATGTATGTATGTATGTGCTAGAATAACTGAGAGTGGGGGGGGTGAATCAGTGAACTTAAAATAATTCCAAAAATACAACCAAAACTTATAGCTCAAATATAATATCCTCTAGTTATCTTTCAGTCCATCAAGATGTATGCCTTAAATAGATTTATCAAATATAACCTACTCGGTAAGATATACTGTTTATCTTTTCTAGACTTTACCGAATAGCAGTAAATAAACTTAGTGTTAACCGACCAATTTAGTCTCACTAATGTGTAAAGAAAAATATTAATGCAATGAAAGAAATACACATTTGAACCCTGTTAAGGGAAAAACCACTTGGGACCGGTAAACCATATTTTTACTCTTCTGAAGTGAGCTCGGTGAAGAGCCAACCTTGTTAAAGGTTACAAACACATTGTTAAGTACGACCTTGTTAGAGGATTTAAAACTAACATTTTGTCTTTTGACCTAGAACTCACTATGTTGTTAACAAGAAAACCTTTTGATACTCTTGAGTATCTCAATACATTAAGCACTGTTAAATCCCACTCGGTTAAGAGATTTTCTGAATCAATGGTTAAACTGATATAGTAAATGATCTGTTCAATAATACAACTTTAACTTGTAGATTTTCAGATCTATTTTTAGTCCAATAATACATCTCTAATCAATGTTCACTTCAGTTCCTTTGCTTTCATTCTTTCTTCTTTCTACTTGGTGAATGCTCTGTCCTTTGTTGCTAGGTGTCTACAGAATTCTTTGGCTTTGTTCTTCTACTTGTATGATTAGATCTACATGAAGAATTTTATCTTCACCAAAATATATTCATCATTCCTCTCTTTTCATAATGAATTAATTTTATCTTTATATAGACATGATTAGCCACTCAATCTCCTTGTTTTTTTCATTGATCACTTCTTGATCCGTAAAACTCGCCATTCTTCACCTTATCTCGTAAAGCTCTGCTTTAGGTTTATTTTGTAGATATATCCTTGATAACTACGATTTAAATATCTTCCATGCTTTAGTTTAACTGATAGTTAATAATAAAATAATTAATTAGTCAATCTCTAAATATAGATCCTACCAGCTAAGTGTTTTTTTTGTTCTTTATCTTCAGTTCTAATCGGTCATCAACTCCAGTTAGCTTGGCCATTGACTTCAGATGTGCTCGGTGACAACTTCATTTATGCTTGGTAAATAGTTCTTTCTTGGTAAAACTTGCTCGGTTACTACAGTGCTTAGTATACACTATGAATTGCTTGGTGTTCACTATTTGTCGATGTGCACTATCCATCGGTGTTTACTGTCACTTGATGTATACAGAAATTTTATGTTTTACCGACCATATAAAATTTATCTCTTCAGTCTCTTCAAGTTTATGAGAATATGTGCATGAACAATTAGATTATATCAAGTTGACATCAATGACAATACAATACATTATCTGATTTAATGTCTTGCATTTACTTTTGCATCTTGGTGATCATCAACTTATCATCTTCAAACATTCAATCAGTTATGGTTCATCAATCTCTCCCTTTGGCATTGATGGAAACATACTATGAAATATGCAGTATAAGATATGCCATAATATACCAAACTTATTGTTCTATAACCAATTCAAATATATGAGTCTTGGTAAGCTCTTCTAGCTTAGATTTGATTCTGTTGTGTGCTCTCTCTTTCTTCATTCCCTTCAATGGATAGGTGTAGCAATTATGTTTTTTGATTATGTCTCTCCCTTTCTTGTAGAATCTTCTCCCTTTTTTGGATAGATATGCAGTGTTAACTCTTTCCAATTCTATTCCTTTGATGGATGGTTATTTCATTGAATATCTTTGTCTTTGTGTTGTGGAAGCTCTTCTCCCTGATGTATATTTCATTTGATATTTCTCTCCCTTTGACAATAATGCCAAAAAAAAATATTGAGCTCTGTAGTAGCCAACAATATTTTTCTCTCTTTAAAGCTTTATGTCCCTTTAGTGTACTGATATATCATTGTAGTCCATATCTCATCTTGCATCAACATGACTAATCTTCTAACAATGTGTAGGTTGATGCAGCCTCTAAGTCAGCTTAGTGACCAGTAGACAAGGGTCGAACACCTAGTCTATTCCTCAGGTACTCAAATGTATCCTTTGGTAACATTTTTGTGAAGATGTCTGCTAGTTGTTCATTGCATTGTATATATTCCATTATCACCTCTTTCTCTTGTACTTTTTCCCTCAATTAATGATACTTAATAGCTATGTTCTTTATCTTAGCATGCATCACGAGGTTCTTTGAGATGTTTATAGCACTAGTATTGTCAAAATAGATAATTACTGAGTCTAGAATTTCTTCATTCATACCTTTTAGCAATTGCTTGATCCATGCAATGTTAGAGAAATTTGCAATAGTAGCCACATATTCTACTTCTGAAGTTGATTGTGATATGCATCCTTGCTTTTTACTTATCCATGTAACAAGTCTGTCACCCATAAAGAATTCTCCTCCTGTAGTGCTCTTTCTATCATCTATGTTTCTAGCATAATCAACATTAGTATAAACTTGTAGCTCAAAGTTTCCTTCTTTATTGTACCACAAACCATAGTCTTCAGTATTCTTTATATATCTCAAAATTCTTTTGACAATAGTCATGTGTGATTCCTTAGGATTAGCAAAGAATCTTGCAACTATACCAGCTACATGTGCTATATCTGGTCTAGTGTGTACAACATATATTAGTTTTTCCATAATAGATCTATATAAGGTCTGATTTACCTCGGTTGTATTTTCTTCCTTTGTTAATTTGCATCTGATTTCCATAGGTGTTCCAACTGGTTTGGAGTCCTCCATCTAGAATATCTTTCGAACTTCTTTGATGTATTTGGATTGTGTGATGTAGATGCCTTTTTTATGTTGTATAATCTGTAGACCAAGAAAAAATTTGATCTCTCCAAACATTGAAATTTCAAATTATTTTCTCATTTCATCAGAAAATGACTTGCATAGCATATCAATACCTCCAAATATGATATCATCAACAAATATCTTAGCAATGAAAGTCTTATCATGAGTATCTCCTTTCAAATATAGATTATTGTTGTCACTTTTTCTAACAAATCCAATACTAATGAGATAAGAGTGAAGTCTTTCATACCATTCTCTCAGTTCTTGTTTCAATCCATACAAGGCTTTGTGTAGTTTACAAATCATGTTCCTCTTGTTAGGATCAAAAAACCCTTCAGGTTGTTCAATGTATACCTCCTCTTCTAGTATTCCATTTAGAAATGAAGATTTAACATCCATTTGGTATACTTTGAATCCTTTGAAAGAAGCATAAGCAAGTAGAATTCTTACTCCTTCTAGTCTAGCAACAGGTGCAAAGTTTTCTCCATAGTCAATACCTTCTTGTGCATACCCTTTGCATACCAGTCTTGCTTTGTTTCTTGTGACTTCTCCATTCTCATTGAGTTTTTTTTTTGAATATCCATTTGGTACCAATGAAATTTTTGTCACTCAGTCTAGGTACTAATGTCCATGTTTTATTCTTATCGATCTGTTGAATCTCTTCTTTCATTGCACTAACCCATTCTTGATTCTCAAGAGCAGCATTAACAGATTTAGGCTGAAAATCACAAATCAAAAATCTAGTGTTAAGAGACTTACATCTTGTTCTCATTCTAGCTCTTTTTTCTCCAATTATTTGGTCTTATGGATGGTGTCTTCTAACATATTTAGCAAGTACAGGTTCAGATATTTGTTCTTCATTTTGATCATCATTGTGATCTTCATTATCACTCAGTTCAACATTGTGAGCATTTTCCTGATTCTCGACGTGTGCAGCCTGTTGCTCAATTGCATTTTTTTGTCACTTGGTTAAGGTGTCAGGTTCTTCTATGTAGACAAGTCTATTGTAATCTTTTGGTTCCTTTCTGCTTTCCTCATCATTTTTCTCAGAAAATTCATCCACTTTAACATTTTCACTTTCAATGATTTTGTTAGAAGATTTGTTCATACATTTATAAGCTTTTCTTTTAGTAGAATATCCTAGAAATATTGCTTCTTCACTTTTAGAGTCAAGTTTCCCATTTCTATCATCTTTGAGTATATAACATTGACTTCCAAAAATTCTAAATTAACTCACATTTGGTGTGTATCCATATCATAGCTCATAAGGTGTCTTATTGGTGTCTTTCTTCAATTGAACTTGGTTTAGTGTATAGACAACAATACTTATAGATTCTCTCTAGAAATTTTGTGTGATGCCTTTTTCAATCATTAGTGTTCTGGTACTATCAACAATTGATCTATTTCTCCTTTCAACAATCTCATTCTGTTGTGGGGTTCTCGGTGCAGAACCTGTCTTGTAATCCCATGATCATTACAAAAGTTAGAGAATTTATCATAAATAAATTCTCCTCCTCTATCTGCTCTTAAATATTTCAGTTATTTTCCACTTTGTTTTTCAAATTTTTCTTTATACCATTTGAACATCTTAAATGCTTCAGATTTCTCTTTTAAGAACATAAGAGTCATCATCCTAGAATAGTCATCAACAAATAGAATAAAGTATATATCACCATAATAGCTCTTTGTTCTCATTGGTCTACATAAATTAGTATGGACTAACTCTAGAATAGCATTAGATGTTTATGTTTTGCACTTGAAACTAGACTTTGTCATTTTTCCTTTTTGACAATTCTTGCACATAACATGGTCGGGCTTCAAAATACTCGGTAAGCCTCTTACTTTTCTTTTCTTACTTATCTTAACCATGTTTTCAAAATTCACATGACATAACCTTTCATGCCACAACCAAACATGTTCATTTCTAGCCAATAAACAAGTAGTCTCAATATCATCAAGATAGAATATATTACCTTTTGTTTGTTCACCAGTACCGATCAACTTTCCTTTTTCATTATAGATCATTTTTTTTTTCAAATGCAACTCGGTATCCTGTGTTGTTCAGTCATGAAATACTCAATAGATTATAGTTAATTCCTTTTACCCAATATGCATTTTCACATCTGATCAGATTATTCAACATGATGGTTCCTTTTCCTTCAACTGGACAAGGTGAGTCATTACCCATCCTAACTGATCCGCCATTATAATATTCAAAAGTTTCAAGATTTCCTTTATCTCCATTAATGTGATGAGTACATCCACTATCAATAATCCAAACATCATTTTTCTAACTTTAGATATGAGTGCAGTTTCAGCATACCTTTCTTCTTCGTCTGAATCATCCTTCATAGAAACAAATACTACCTCAACATCTTCATCAAAATCAGTAGTAGAATTTTCAGCATTGTTCTCAACTAGGTAACAAGCCTTCTTGCCTTTGTCCTTGTAGTCTCGGTTATCTCTTATGTCAGAATGTCGGTTGCTTCTCAGTCATCACTTTTTTCATACTTCTTTTCATAAGATTTGTCATTGTTTCTTTCATCCTTTCTCTTGTTAGGGAATCTAGTAGCAATATGTCCAATTTATTTGCAATTAAAATAGGCCAATGGTAATTTACCTTTATATCTTCCTTTATCTCTATGTAATCTTCTATCCATTAGTGCTTCAAGTTCATTAAGTTCTTGTTCATCACTATCACTGTCATTGTCAATAGTGTGTTTGTGACTAGATTTGCTTATTTTCAGAGAAGACTTGAATGCAGACTCAATAGTTGGTAAGACATTGTTTCAATAGTTGTTCATCTCAAATGAAATAAGTATACCAATAAAAATATCAAGAGTAACATTGTTACTAGCTACTGCTCTCATTTCTTGAATTGCAGATACTCTAATAGCATAAATAGGCAGTACGATTCTCAAAATTTTACTTACAACTATTTCTTCCTCAAGTAATCCTCCTACTCCATGGATAGCATTAACAACTTATTTGATTCTGCTACTATACTGAGTGATGTTCTCTCCTTTCATTCTTAGGTCATTAAACTTTCCTCTTAGGCTTTCAACTTTAGCTCTTAGCACATTGGTGTCTCCTCCATGTACTAGCTTGAGTTTGTCCCACATTTTCTTTGCAAAGGTGGATGATTTCACATCTTCAAATTCAGCATCGGATAGTGAAGAAGCAAGTTCTATCATCATAGAATTTTGTTCATGTTTCTCTCTCAATTGATCAATAATTAGAGGTCCAGTAGGTGCAACATATTCAGTATCCAAGTGTTGTGTGACATCATTTCCAATACCTAAAAGGTGAAGTCTTATCCTACTTTTCCATGATCCAAAGTTGTCCTTGTTCAACTTAGGCATGTCCCTTTTACTCATCTTGTGATCTTTAGCGTAATTCTTTAAACTCTCTTCCAAGCACCAAAACTCTTATACCAATTGTTAGAATAAATGAGAGGGGGGGTGAATCAGTGACCTTAAAATAATTCCAAAAATCCAACCAAAACTTATATCTCAAATATAATATCCTCTAGTTATCTTTCAGTCCATCAAGATGTATGCCTTAAATAGATTTATCAAATATAACCTTCTCAGTAAGATATATTGTTTATCTCTTCTAGACTTTACCAAATAGCAGTAAATAAACTTAGTGTTAACCAACCAATCCAGTATCACTAATGTGTAAATAAAAATATCGATGCAATGAAAGAAATATACATTTGACACATAGATTTTAAAGTGGAAACCATGTTAAGGGAAAAACCACTTGGGACTGATAACCTAAAATTTTCACTCTTCTGAAGTGAGCTCAGTGAAGAGCCAACCCTGTTAAAGGTTACAAATACTCTGTTAATGTGATCTTATTAGAGGATTTAAAACTAACAGTTTGTCTTTTGACCTAGCACCCACTATGTTGTCAATAAGAAAACCTTTCGATACTCTTGAGTATCTCAATACATTAAGGACTGTTAAATCCCACTCGGTTAAGAGTTTTTCTGAATTAATAGTTAAACTGATACAGTAAATGATATTCTCAATAATACAACTTTAACTTGAAAATTTTTAGATCTATTGTTAGTCCAATAATACCTCTCTGATCAATGTTCACTTCAGTTCCTTTTCTTTCATTCTTTCTTCTTTCTGCTCGGTGAATGCTCTATCCTTTGTTGCTTAGTGTCTACACAATTCTTTGGCTCTATTCTTCAGCTTGTATGATCAGATCTACATGAAGAATTCTATCTTCACTAGAATATATTCAGCATTCCTCTCTTTTCATAATGAATTCCTTGTCTCTTTATATAGACATGATTAGCCACTCAATCTCTTTGTTTTTTTCATTGATCACTTCTTGATCTGTAAAACTCACCATTCTTTGCTTTATCCTGTAAAGCTCTAATTTAGTTTTATTCTGTAGATATCTCCTTGATAACTATGCTTTAATTCTCTTCCATGATTTAGTTTAACTGATCGTTAAGAATAAATAAATCAATCAATCAATCTCTAAATATAGCTCATGCCAGCTAAGTGTTTTTATCATTCTTTATCTTCAGTTGTGATTGGTCATCAACTCCAGTTAGCTCGGTCATTGAATTAAGTTGTGCTCGGTGACAACTTGATTTATGCTTGGTAAATATTTCTTTCTTGGTAATACTTGCTCGGTTACTACAGTGCTCGATATACACTGCGAACTTCTTAGTGTGCACTGTCCATCGGTGTTTACTGTCACTTGGTGTATACAAAACTTTTATGTTTTACCGAACATATAAACTTTGTCTCTTTGGTCTCTTCAAGTTTATGACAATATGTGTATGAACAATTAGATTATATCAAGTTGAAATCAATGACAATACAATACATTAAATGATTTAATGTCTTGCATTTACTTTTGCAGCTTGGTGATCATCAACTTATCATCTTCAAATGTTCAATCAGTTGTAGTTCATCATGTATGTATGTATGTATGTGTTGAAAAAGCTAAATAACTGAGAGGCGGAGTGAATTAGTTATTCCCACACACTTTACAAATCTTTTGCATTGTCGGTAAACTTGTAAACAACAACAATAACAACTTTTGATATATCAGTTAAGAACATTAAACATTCACAGTAAATGTAAACATGAAACATAAAAATACCGACACAGAGAACGCCAAGATTTATGTGGAAACCCAAACTAGGAAAAACCATATAGAAGCTAATTCTCATGAAATGCAACACCTATTAAGGTGATACCAGTTAAGATGATTTTTACAAAGGCTCATTGCCAGTTGTGCTCATTGCAGGTTAGCTCACATTCAATTGCGCTAACTACCCTTAAATATGAATAGATTCACTACCAATATAGAAAGGCTCACTACCAATACAAAGAGGCTCACTACCAATATAAAGAGGTTCACTACCAAAGTATATGAAAATATATTGAATCCACCATTAAGATAACCAACACTCTGCCAAACACACAAGCAATAAAAAGATCTCCTAAAACAGATTTGCAATCACTTCACATATAACCAATGCATAAGCCACACAAACAACAAAAATTATATCTTCTTATACTATTTGAGGTCATCATCACTCTTCTTATACTGTTTGATGTCTTCATCCATGTGAGTCTCCATTCAAATCTTTTCTAAAAATCAGTAAATCTAGTAACAAACACACTATGAGAAATAATAGTGAAAGTGATAGTGATGAACAAGAACTTGATTAACTTGAAGCACTAATGGATAGAAGACTACATAGAGGTAAAGGAAGATACAAAGTCAAATTACCATTGGTTTGTTTTAATTACAAAGAAATTGGACATTTTGCTGCTAGATGCCCTAACAAGATAAAGGATGAAATAAACAATGAAAGATCTTATGAAAAGAAGTTTGACATAAGTGATGACCGAGACTATAGAAGCAACCGACGCTCTGACAGAAGAGATAACTAGGATTACAAGGAAAAAGGCATGAAGGATTGTTACCTAGTTGCGAACAAAGATGAAAATACTGACACTGATTCTGATGAAGATGTTGAGGTAGTATTTTTTGTTATGAAGGATGATTCAGATGAAGAAGAAAGGTATGTTGAAACTAAAATCATATCTAAAGTTAGAAAAAATGATGTCTGGATTATTGATAGTGGTTATACTCATCACATGACTAGAGATAAAGAAAAGTTTGAAACATTTGAATATTATAATGGTGGATTAGTTACGATGGGTAATGACTCACCTTGCCCAGTTGAATGAAAAGGTACCATCATGTTAAATAAACTAATCATATGTGAAAATGCATATTGGGTAAAAGGACTTAACTATAATCTATTGAATGTTTCACAGCTGAACAACACAGGACACCGAGTTTCATTTGAGAACAAAAAGGAAATGATCTACAATGGAATAGAAAAGTTGATCAGTACTGGTGAACAAACAAAAGGTAACCTATTCTATCTTTATAATATTGAGACCACTTTTTTATTGGCTAGAAATGAAGACACTTGGTTGTGTCATAAAAGGTCATGTCATGTGAACTTTGACAACATGGTTAATATAATTAACAAAAGAAAAGTAAGAGGCTTACCGAGTATGTCAAAGCTTGACCATGTCATGTGCAAGAATTGTCAAAAAGGAAAAATGACAAAGTCTAGTTTCAAGATCAAAACCCACACATCTAGTGCTATTCTAGAGTTATTCCATACTAACTTATGTGGACTAATGAGAATGAAGAGCTATTATGGTGATAGATACTTCATTATATTTGTTGATGACTATTCTAGGATGATGATTGTTATGTTCTTAAAAGATAAATCTGAAGCATTTAAGATGTTCAAATGGTATAAAGATAAAGTTGAAAAATAAAGTGGAAAGGAACTGAATTGTTTAAGATCAGATAGAGGAGGAGAATTTATTTATGATTAATTCACTAACTTTTGTAATGAGCATGGGATTACAAGACAAGTTTCTGCACCGAGGACACCACAGGAAAATAGGATTGTTGAAAGGAAAAATATATCCATTGTTGATTGTGCCAGAATACTGATGATTGAAAAAGGAATCACACAAAAATTTTGGAGAGATGCTGCAAGTATTGTTGTCTATACACTAAACTGATTTCAATTGAAGAAAGACACAAATAAGACACCATATGAGCTATGCTATGGATACACACCAAATGTGAGTTACTTTAGAATTTTTGGAAGTCAATGTTATATATTGAAAGATGATAGAAATGGGAGACTTGAATCTAAAAGTGATGAAGGAATATTTCTAGGATATTCTACCAAAAGCAAAGCTTATAAATGTCTTAACAAATCTTCTAACAAAATCATTGAAAGTGGAAATGTTAAAGTGGATGAATTTTCTGAGAAAAATGATGAGGAAAGTAGAAAGGAACCAGAAGATTATAGAAAATTTGTCTATATAGAAGAATCTGACACCTTGCCTGAGTGACAGAACAATGCAATCGAGCAACAGGCTGCACACACTGAGAATCAGGAAAATGATCACAGTGTTGAATTGAGCGATGAAGATCAAAATGAAGGTCAAAATGATGATCAGAATGATGAACAAAGATCTGAACCTATACTTGCTAAATATGTTAGAAGACACCATCCGCAGGACCAAATCATTGGATACAAAAGAGCTGGAATGAGAACAAGAAGTAAGTCACTTAACACTAGATGTTTGATTTGTGATTTTGAGCCGAAATCTGTCAATACTGCACTTGAGAATCAAGAATGGGTTAGTGAAATGAATGAAGAGATTCAACAGATTGAGAAGAATAAAACATGGACATTAGTACCAAGACCGAATGACAAAAATTTCATTGGCACCAAATAGATTTTCAGAAACAAACTGAATAAGAATGGAGAAGCCACAAGAAACAAAGCAAGACTGGTATGCAAAGGGTATGCACAAGAAGAAGGTATTGACTATGGAGAAACCTTTTCACCCATTGCTAGACTAGAAGGAGTAAGAATTCTACTTACTTATGCTTCTTTTAAAGGATTCAAAGTATACCAAATGGATGTTAAATCTACATTTCTGAATGGAATACTAGAAGAGGAGGTATACATTGAACACCTAAAGGGTTTGTTGATCCTAACAAGAGGAAAATGGTTTGTAGACTACACACAACCTTGTATGGATTGAAAAAAGTACCAAGAGCATGGTATGAAAGACTTCACTCTTATCTCATTAGTATTGGATTTATTAGAACAAGTGACAACCATAATCTATATTTGAAAGGAGAAACTGATGATAAGATTTTGATTGCTGAGATATTTGTTGATGATATCATATTTGGAGGTAATGATATGCTATGCAAGTCATTTGCTGATGAAATGAGCAAAGAATTTGAGATGTCAATATTTGGAGAGATCAAATTTTTTCTTGGTCTATAGATTCTACAACAGGATGATGGCATCTAGATCACACAATCCAAATACATCAAAGAAGTTTTGAAGATATTCAAGATGGAGGACTCCAAACCAGTTGGAACACCTATGGAAAATAGATGCAAATTGACAAAGGAAGACAAGACAACTGAGCTAAATCAAACCTTATACAGATCTATGATTGGAAAAGTAATGTATGTTGTACACACTAGACTAGATATAGCACATGCAGTTGGTATAGTTGCAAGATTCTCTACTAATCCTGAGGAATCACACATGGTTGTTGTTAAAAGAATTTTGAGATATCTAAAAAATACCGAAGACTATGGTTTATGGTATAATAAAGAAGGAAAATTTGAGCTACAATTTTATACCGATGTTGATTGAGCTGGAAACATAGATGATCAAAAGAGCACAACAAGAGGATCATTCTTTATGGGTGACAGACTTGTCACATTGATAAGTAAAAAGCAAGGATGCATATCACAATCAACTGCAGAAGTAGAATATGTGGTTGCTGCTACAAATTGCTCTAACATTGCATGGATCAAGAAATTGTTGAAAGGTATGAATGAAGAAATTCTTGACCCACTAATTATCTATTGTGATAATACAAGTGCTATCAACATTTCAAAGAATCATGTGATGCATGCTAAGAAAAAGCACATAGCTATTAAGTATCAATACTTGAGGGAACAAGTACAAGAGAAAGAGGTAATACTGGAATATGTACAATCCAAAGAACAACTAGCAGACGTATTCACAAAACCATTACCAAAAGATACATTTGATATTTTTGGCTACTACAGAGCTGAATTGCTGAAGGAGAGAAGAATTCAATGATATATTTTTTTGGCATTATATTCAATGAAATATCCATCAGGGAGAAAAACATCCAAAGAGAAGGATACAATGAAACATATATCATGATCATACAAAGGGAGAGAAGAGAAATATCCATCAGGGAGAAAAACATCAGTCAAAGAGAGAGAAAAGATTCTACAAGAAAGGGAGAGACAGAGTCAGAAAATAGAATTGCTACACCTATCCATTGAAGGGTTGAAGCAAGAAGATGAGTCCACTTCACTAGGAACTTTCATACTTCACCAAATTTGTGAAATCGCACTCAACAAAATGGGTTCCCACTTAGAATGAACAGGGTCTCGTTTAGCTTCGGGGTCCCGAGCCTAAAATTTTTGAAACGGGGTCCCGTTTTGAAAAATGAAATGGGAAAAAAAAAATGGGACCCCGTTTCAAAGCGGGGTCTCGTTTTGAAAAAATATTATTTTTTATACAAAACCTTCCATCAATTCATTTATATGCTATGAATTTGAAAAAAGGTAAATGGGGTAACATTTACTAAACGGGATCCCATTTCTTAAAAAATTGAATTTCAAGACCTCTTTTACTAATGGCTTTTGATTTGGAAAGAGGCTTGGGTAGCCAAACCATAGCCTTGGACCTAGTTTGACCTGCAACATGAAGGCTCTGCTAGTGTCCATACAAAATAAGGACTTTAGACATATATCTGACGACTTTTTCAGAGGAATATTTTGACAAAATAAAAACCCATTATAGATCAGACTGTGCAGATTCCAAATATGTAATTTTTTTAAAAATTTGATTAAAATTTCTATTTTTTCATTGAATTTCTACTGAAATAGGTCCACAAACTAGAGATAATAGGATATTTTGTTATTTTAATAACTTTTTTATTTGAAATTTTCTCGCAACAAAAATTATATGACATCAAACTAGAGACAATTCTACATACTTCAAAAAAAAATAATTTAAAATCATATGTTTTGGTCAAATTATGCTTGTCGTACACGAGAGATTTTAAAAACAACAATTATGCCTAATAAAAAAATATATATTCAACAAAAAAATACAAACAAATATTGTCATCAATCTTAGCTGTGTTACATACCATATCCCAAAAGGATTAAGATAAATAGTTTCATTTAGGTCAAAATTTGCTTGTCGTACACAAGCATAGTATGGTCCTAAAACAGTGACTTTTAAAATGTGGGTTTTTGTAATTACTATTGAACATGAAATTTTATCATCTGGGTATTAAAATAAATTACATATTTGGAAAGTATACTTTGAGTAATACAAATTCTATTACTAAATGTTTTTAAGATTCAATCTCTAAGTGCTTCCTATATTCATCTCAAACAGGATGAATTTCGAAAAATAGGAAAAATAGTTCCACTTTTTGGCCAAAAAGTGGACTCAACTTCTTACTGGCACCCTGAAGGGAATGAAGAAAGGGAAAGCACACAAAAAGAATCAAATCTACACTAGAAGAGCTTACCAAGATTCAGGTATTTGAATTGGTTATAGAACAATAAGTTTGGTATGATATGACATATTTCATATTGTGTTTCCATCAATGCCAAACGAAGAGATTGATGAACTATAACTGATTAAATGTTTGAAGATAATAAGTTGATGATCACCGAGCTACAAAAGTGAATGAAAGACATTGAATCAGTTAATATAGTGTATTTTCATTGATGTCAACTTGATATAATCTGATTGGTCATTCACATATTGTCATAAACTTAAAAGAGTTGAAGGGACAAAGTTGATGCAGTCGATAAAAGATAAAAGTTCAGTATACACCGAGTGACAGTAAACACTAATGAACAATATGCACAAATGGAGAGTATAAATTGAGCATCGTTGTAACCAAGCAAGTGTTACCAAGCAAGTGTCACCAAGAAGTTCATAATGTATACCAAGCACCACAGTAACCGAGCAAGTGGTTACCGAGAAAGAGATATTTACCGAGCATAACTGGAGTGGTCATCGAGTTAACTGAAGTTATTACTGAGCATAACTGAAGTCAATGATCAAGCTAACTGGAGTTGATCACCGATCAGAACTGAAGTTCAAGAATGACAAAAACACTTAGCTGGCAGGAGCTATATTTAGATTGACTGGTTGATTGCTTTATTCTTATCAATCAGTTGAACTAAAGAAAAAGAAGATATTTAAAGCACATTTTATTCATAGATAACAAGGAGAGATTTGTGGAATAAAACTGAAGGAGAGCTTTATAGATTAAAGAGGGCATGGCGAGCTTTACGGATCAAGATGACAAAAATAAGGAAGATTGAACCAGCTAAATCATGTCTATATAAAGAGACAAGTAATTCATTATGAAAAGAGGAATGTTGAATACAATTCTGGTGAAGATAGAATTCTTCATGCAAATCTGATCATACAGGCTAAAGAACAGAACCATGGAATTCTGTAGACACCAAGCAACAAAGAACACAACATTCACCAAGCAGGATAGAACAAAGAGGGGAGAAAAGGAATTGAAGAGCATATTGATCAAAAAGGTATTATTGGACTAAACATAGATCTAAAAATCTGCAATTTAAAGTTGTATTATTGAAGAGATCATTTATTGTATTAGTTTAACCATTGATTCAAAATATCTCTTAACCAAGTGGGATTTAACCATCCTTGATGTATTGAGATACTCAAGAGTATCAAAAGGTTTTCTTGTTGACAGCATAGTGAATTCTAGGTCAAAAGACAAACTGTTAGTTTTGTATCCTCTAACAAGGTCACACTTAACAGTGTGTTTGTAACCTTTAACAGGGTTGGCTCTTCACCGAGCTCACTTCAGAAGAGTGAAAATTTTTGGTTACCGGTCCCAAGTGGTTTTTCCCTTAACAGGGTTTCCAAGTTAAAATCCATGTGTCGAATGTGTATTTCTTTCATTGCATTGATAGTTTACTTTACACATTACTAAAATTGGATTGGTCGGTAAACACTAAGTTTAATTACTGCTACTCGGTAAAGGCTAGAAAAAGATAAACAATATATCTTACCAAGTAGTTTATCTTTGATAAAGGTATTTAAGGCATACATCTTGAAGGACTAAAAGATAACTGGGGATATTATATTTGAGATATAAATGTTTGGTTGAGTTTTTGGAATTATTTTTAAGGCCACTGATTCACCCCCCCGCCCCCTCTCAGTTATTCTAACACCTTCTGAAAATCCTCATCAACCTTCACATTCACACTTTCCACAAGTTTATTCATTCTTTTGTTATAACATCGGTAAGCTTTGCTTCTTACAGAGTAACCCAAAAATATACCTTCATCTAGTATGTTGTCATATTTCCAAGATTATCTTCATCTTTTCAAATGTAACATTTGCTTCCAAATATTTTGAAATACTTAATTGTAGGTGCTCTCCCATGCCATAACTCGGATAATTTTTTTCCATATTTCTTTTGGTACAACACTCTGTTCAGCATGCACACATCAGTATGCATTGCTTCTCTCTAGTAGATTTCTGGTAAACTTGCTTCCTTCAACATTTTTCTTGCAACCTCCTGAATTGTTTGATTCATCTTTTCCACTACACCATTTTGTTGTGGTGTTCTAGTTGTTGAAATTTGTCTCTTAATGTTATGTTTCTCACAATAAATTTCAAACATATCAAGGGTAAATTCTCCTCATTTATTAGATCTCAAGCATTTTATCCTTCTACCACATTCATTTTCAGCTCTATGTTGAATATTTTAATCTTCTCAAATGCTTCTAATTTTTCTCTTATAAATGCAACCCAAGTCAATCTTGAATAGTCATCAATAAAAAGTATAAAATACCTCACCTTGAAAACTTTGTGTTCTAGTAGGACCAAAAATATCGATGGACACCAACTCTAATAAACTAGTAGATGACTAGTCTTTTTCTTTAAATGATTTTGTCTTTTTTTTCCCTTATTGACATCCTTTACAGATCACATTATCTAGATTGCATAATCTAGGTAAGTCTCTTACTGCATGTGATGAAATTATTCTTACCGAATTATTAGAGTTGATGTGACACATTCTCCGATTTCAAATCCAACTGTCATCAGTCTGCGATAGCAAACAAAATCCTTCTGAAGCTCCTTCAAGATGATACATATTTCTTCTTGTTTTTTTTCAACTACAATCACATCTCCAGATCTCTTCTGAATTTCACATCTTTCATTCTTCAGAATAGCATCATATCCATTCTCACACATTTGTCCAACACTCAAAAGATTTTGATATAAACCCTTCACATAATAGACATTGTCAGTGTTATTCTTTCCATCAAAAGTAATATATCCTTTACCAATAATGTAAGCAACCTTATCATCACCAAATCTAATAGGACCGCCATCATATTTATCAAGCGAAAAAAACTTACTCTTATCACTAGTCATATGATGAGAACAACCACTGTCAATTAACCATTCATTTTTGTTTCTTCTAACATATAAATAAATTTCAACATCATCATCAACCTCAGCACAAATGTTAGAATTATCAATTTCATGTCTCTTATCTTCTTCAAAATAAAAGAAACAATCTTCTACTTCTAACTCATCATCTCAAATACTAGTATCTTCATTTACATAGTAAGCCTTTTTATTGAACTTCTTAAACTTTTGTCTAGGACCCTTCTCTGGATATCTAGTAGCCAAATGACTAATTTTACCACATCTAAAACATTTCAGAGGAAACATACTTTGTATGTGTTGATACCTTTCTCCAGTCTTCTTGAAAAGTTCACTTCAAATTCTTCTTCATCATCACCGTCAGGATCTTCATCTAATTTAGTTGCCTTGAAAGTTTTCTCCGATATGCTCTTCTCTTTCCCAAAATTTCTTAGTTCAAATGTGGTCAGGGTTCCAAGTAATTTTTCATTAGTAAACTTCTTTGGATCATATACCTCCTTGATCATCGAGATCTTATCACTGTAACTATTTTGTAATGTCATCAAGATATTTTTCTTGAAATCCTCATCGGTAATAGTGCCGCTTGGTTCTTGACTTCATTCTCAACTCTCTAAAAATATCTTTTAATATCTTCACCATCTTTTAATCTCATATTCTCATAGTGTCTCTTAGCTATAAGCTTTTTAGATAGCTTAACCCTATCATTTCCTTCATAGATTTCTTCTAGATTTTTCCAAACTTCATAAGAAGACTCCAAAGAAATAACCTTATCCAATTCAGTCTTTGATAAAGCACTAGTAATAGAATACCTTGTCTTTTCATTCTCCTCATACGCCTTAATTTCATCTTGAGTTTTAAGGTCATTTTGAGGAAACACATACTTTGTTTCTACATGCTTCTACATCTTGTAACCAACCAAACCCAAATAACCTTTCATTTTATATTTTCATGAATTGTATTTTGATCCATCAAATATAGGAATGTTCAATTTATGCGCCATCAGATCTGCCTCAAGCGATTAAGCTCTTCTCCAAGGAACCAAGCTCTCATACCAATTGTTGAACAGGTCAAATAACTAAGAGAGGGGTGAATCAGTTATTCTCACACACTTTATAAAACTTTTGGACTATCGATAAACTTGTAAACAACAACAATAAAAACTTTTGATCTATCGGTTAAGCACATTAAACATTCACGGTAAATGTAAATATGAAATATAGAAATACTGACACAGAGAACACCAAGATTTATGTGGAAACCCAAACTGGGAAAAATTACAGAGAAGCTAATTCTCATAAAAAATGAAACACCTGTTAGGGTGGCAATAGTTAACGTGATTTTTACAAAGGCTCACTATTAGTTGTGCTCACTAAAGATTGACTCACTGTCGGTCGTGCTAACTACCCTTAAATATGAATAGTCTCACTACCAATACATAAAGGCTCACTGCCAATGCAAAGAGGCTCACTGCCAAAGTATATGAAAAGAGATTGAATCCACCAATGAGATCACCAACACTCTGCCATGCACATGAGAAATATATAGATATCCTGAAACATATTTGAAATCACTTCACATACAAGTAATGCATAAGCCACACAAACAAAAGAAATCCTCGCTCTTCTTATATTGCCTGATGCCATCATCCATGTCCGCCAAATTTTTTTGAAATAGGTTGCACCAAGACATTCCCACTATGGTAAGGAATGAAATGTGGACCACCTCGATCAATACAACTCCCCTCATGTATGCCAACATGCCACATCTTCTCCAAAGTTACCAGTTCTAACGGATATGATAAACATATTACATAATAATTGTTGGGACCAAAAAAAAAAACATGCACCAAATAGGATAGACCCCAAACAACCGATCCACCATCTATTGCACACAACGTAAAAACCAACATTAAAAAAGATAAGGATAGATATCTGAAGCACATCTTATGGTGAACACTTCTACCGAGACCCACATCATATTGCTACAACCATTGATACCACCAATACTATCGATACACATCAACCAACACAACCAAAATATAAAAATGCATAGGATATATTAACATCAATGACAACAACATGAATAGCATCAACTTCACATTCTAACAGTATGTGTATATGTGTATGTATACATGTATGTATGTGTATGTGTATGTATATATGTAGATATATATATATGTGTGTGTGTATATACACACATACACGTGTGTGTGTAATAGAGAGAGAGGGAATAGTGAGAAATATGTCAATATTTAATAACAACAATATCAATATGTAAATAAATCATGAGAGTACTAGTATAGCAACATAATAAAGCCAATAAAGAATTATAACAACAATCTCAAACATAAAAAAAAACATGGTCTATCAATATCCTAAAGTCTGAAACATGTATTCAGAAGTCTCAAACATCAAAATACAATAGTCTATGAAACTAAGCCTCATTCTGACTATCAATATCCAAAGACTCAAAAACATCTAAGTCACTATCACCCTTTGGCAAAAGTGGATACATTTGAAATTAGATAGTTGATATATATATATGTGTGTGTGTGTGTGTGTGTGTGTGTGTATACATACATACATACATACACACACACACACACACACACACACACACACACACACACACACATATATATATACATGTGTATATGTATATGTATATAATTTATTTTTAATGCCTGAGTTCCTAGTCGCAAGGGATAATTAGTCGTCCTTGAAACATCCCTTAGTTGTCTTGAGAACAACTAGCCCTCCCCAAATGGTAGGGGGTGTTTCCTACCATTTTCGGCTAATTTTTGATCATCGGGAACGAGAGGGGGACATCCCCTTTTCATCCTGACGTCTTGGAAACGTCGAGAGGACAAGGATGGGAGTCTAGAGACAGGGGACTCATCCTTGTGTAACCTTGATATAAATAAAGCTCATATATCTATACCTATATTAATTGTAAATTAAAAGCCACATCCTTGTACACAATTATATAAGAGGTCACTTTTTAAATCTTCCATAAGAAGTTCGTAAAATATAAATATTTTTAACATTAATTTCTCAAAATAGATATATCATTTTACTTACTTTTTAGCTTTGTTTTCTCTATGTAATTTTCAACTCTAGCAAAAGTCCAAATTATTTTCCCTTGTGTACTTTTAATTGGACAAAAACAATTTGTAGTTAAAGAGATTTCTTAGCACATAAGAGTCGGCATAAAGAAAATGATGGACCACTCTCATGCCTTTCACAAAGAAAAGGAAAGTGAAGTGTATTCCCTTACTTTTTAATATATAATTAGTATATAACAACTATAAGTGTATGGACAAAGTATATATGTCACCCCCATAAAAGGGCTAAAATCTTTATAATGACAAGTTAATCTTTATCTTTTAAAGTAGGTCACTTAAGATAGCATCACAACTAAAAATGACAAATAGGTTAGTGGAATATCAACTGAGATATTCTTAAAAATGCTAAATATTATTGTTTAATTTAATTTGCAATAAAGTAGTTTTGGATGGGTTTTACGACATTGAAAGGCTTTTATTATTGATATTTAAGGTTGGGTTTTTGAGGATGATATTGTGTATCATATTTTTTATTTAAAATTTGGTAAAATAAAAATAATTGTTTGGTTTTTTAAGGTGATAGTTAGATATTTTGTTAGATTCAATATTGTGTATTATATTTTAAAATATTTAGACAAGATTTGATCTAGAAATATAATCTTTTAATTTTTGTGATATTTTATTGTTGAAATTTTATTTCTTAATTATTACATTTGAATTCTTTTAAATAAATATAAAACTTTTTCATATTTATTTATATTATATAATGTAATATTGTATATATAATTAAAAATATTTCCACCTTAAAATTATGAAATAAGTTAAAAAAATATATTTAGATATTCTATGTAAAATTATTAATTTCACTTTAAAAAATTCATCCAAAAATAATTGAAATTAAATATTAAAATTCTTCTCCAAAAACATCTTTTAAAAACTGATTTTTAAGATTAAAAAGTTAGGATACCATCTTATGTGAAAAAATCTTCCAAAGACAATGCCAAAACAAGAAAAAAAAAAAAAAAAGATAAAATAAAAAAATATTAATTTTATAATTAAAAAGTTAGAATAAAATATTATAAAGTTGTTGGCATTAGGATATGATATTGTATTGATGCATTGAGATGGAATTTATTACGTAAAGTAGTAAATGATTACATTGAACAAAACAAGTGGAAGGATTTTCCTTTCTTTATTAAATGCTTTTAAAAAAGCTCATGAGTGTAGCTTTGCCTGTCGGGTGACGTACAAGGTTCTTATGTATAAAGGAGGTTTCTTCAATCTTAATGGGTCCATGAATAAAGCTCATTGTGATAAACTCTCCTAATTTAATTGTTAGTTTGAGAAGAAATGTATGTTTTTAATTTTTTTAATAAATTATTGTTTTAAGTTTGTTTAAAATAATTGTTTAAAGTGTTTGAAGTTAATTTTATAAAATGATTGTCTTCCAGTTCAAGTGGACATCAATGGGAACATTAAATAGTTTATTAGGGGAAAGGACCCAGTAACTGTTAGAGGGTTCAATAACCGTGACCTTTTTGTTATCTTGACCTCCCAATTACTAATACTAAGGAGCCCCAAAAATGATAACACATGTACCAATAGTCAATCACGCATGTACTAATAGTCGATCATTTTTTACCCTTTTTGGTTGGTAATTGGCCCATTTGTGCACCACTATTGGGACATTTTGTAACAACTACTAGGCCATTTGGCCACAAGTACTGACATTTTTGAGTAAACGACTATTGGTGCAAGAACATAGCAGGTATCGGGCGACACTTTGAAAAGGACATTTTTTGACCACTTTGTGTTCGACGGTCTCTATAGGAGATCCGTGACGTTGAAACCTTTTCTTTAAGCAGTTAACTTACATATGAAGACATACCAAAAAAATCATCGAAATCCGACAAATGAAACTTAGGATATGTAGGTGCACGAAGTTAGGGTGTGTGGCTACTGCGTCCTTTCCCCTAGTTTATAAGAAGTTATTTTTCTAGTCTAAAAATTAATTTTACCTAATAATATTTTAAATGTCTTCCGTAATTCTGCATAGCTTATTCTCGCAGAAGAGATGTGAATTTTCAGTCTTGTAGTAATGTTATTCAACTTATGTAGTCTTGTTGGTGATTCACTGGTTCTCTCCAACTACTTTTGTAGCTTTAATTTTGTAATCCTTTTAATTGCTTTACTCAATATAAATAATAATAATTTAAATATTATCTCATTTTTGTTCTTAAAATGATTCAAATATACTATTTTAAATATATAAATTACAACAATTTATCATGATATATAATAGATTGTATTTTATCTAAGATATAAATATTATAAGTAATATTCATATCAAACTAAAATTAATTATTAAGATCAGAAGAATATTCTTTTATTATATAAAATTACATAATGACATATATAATTAAATGATAGGAAAATATTGGGAGTGACTCATTTAGAATAGCAGTCAAAACACTTCGTTGGTGAGGTTACGAACAGACTTGGACCGTTGTGCTCGCAGGCTTGTGCCTATAGGATTGTGCTCATAGATTTGAACTTGAATGTTGTTCGATAGTCTTAAATATGACTATCCACTACAAAAAAATGATTAAAAAATATTAATTATATAAAAAAAAATTAAAATTATTTTAATACATTAAATTTATTAAAAACAATTATAAATAATATTTTATAAAAAATTATACTTTGAAATATAATCTTAATTAAAAATATAATCATTCAATTCAACAAATTTCAAATAGATAACAAAACCATAATTACACATAAAATATCATGCACCCTACATCTTGTCAATAATGAAGGGAACTAGTAAAATTGTACAACATACAATTACATGTCTAAAACATATTCTCTTCTTAAAATTTGAAAGCACTACTCATAATCGAAAGACATTTTAAGATTAATAATGATTTTTATTATAATTTAACATAAAAGTGTGTGAATAAAAAGTTTCAATCTATCTCTTGTTTGTGTTTTAATATTTACTCTATTAAAAATATTTTTAAATAAAAATACAAATTAATTTTAAATTATAAATTAAAAGAATTAATTAAAAATAATATGAAATAAAATTTATCATATTATGTTAGTATTATCTCATTTTTTATGATCCTTTCTGTGTTGATTGAGGTGTCGAGTGTGGTCAGGGTGCTAGCTACGGGGTGAACATTTTTGTGAGTGGGTTTGGGTAGAATTTTTGTGGGTTTTTGCTACTTTTATTTTAAATTTTGGTGTTTTTTGTTTGGATTTTTTGGTGCATGTTTTGTTGCTTGCAAGAAATGCGAAGTGGGGTTCGGGGCAAGGCTCTATGGTTATATTTTTCTTTGATCGACTTGCATGGTTAGACATGGAGGCATCTCTGAAAAGTAGAATCTCCCCTTCAAAGAAGCCGTGTTAGGGGGACTTTTGGTTCCTTTTATGTATGAGAATCATGTTTTTGGTTTGAACAGTGTAAGAATGAAAGAAACTTCTTCACAAATTCAAGGTTTTAAGCATATGAAGGTAAATGGGTGTCTCACAAGGAGTGATAAGAGGCCCATTCTTGTGATCTAGCCCGGTTTGGTCAAGGAGGATTACTTATTTGACTAATCATGCCTTAATCTATAAGTTCATGGGGATACATGTGTCTTTTTTCTTCTTTGAATCATGGGTGAGACGCACATGGAATGCGGATGGGGAAATGGAAGTTTTGTTGGCTACTTAAAGTTATTTTGGTAATTTTTTTCATGAATGTCAAATAGAAATCAGGCTTTTGAAAGAGGTTCCTACTTTTACAATTAAGTTGGTCTCTTCATTAAGCCATGACATGTTGGATTTAACCCTATACAAGAGATTCGATTGAGGGTTCTAGTCTATGTGAGGCTTCAGTGGTTTCCATTGGAATTTTGGGGAAATTATATCTTTAATTTAGTTACAACTCAACTTGGCAAGACAATGGGCCCTTCGCAACCAACTATGAAAAAAAGGGTAATCACTTGCGCTCATTTTTGTGTTGAAATTGATTTGAGTAATCCCTTACCTGATTCCTAGGAAATTTGTCTTTGATCTAATTCTTGAATTCAACAAATAGATTATGAATCTCTACATTTTTGTTATTGAAATTTTCATGCATATGGTCATTTGCAGACAATTTCTCTAAAATCTAACCATGCAGTGGAAAATAGTAATAGATCCTCTCACCCATTACCTAAGTAAGATAAAGAAAATGATCCTTTGGTGGAGGATAAAGAAGGGTTAATTATTCTAGTTAAGCCATGAAGTGAGGGAAGAGGTCAGAGGAGAAATCTAAAAGATAGGCGGTCTGATGAGGTGTTTAACAAGTTTGATGCATTAGAGGATTTGGAATAGTTTGATGATGCTCTAACATGTACACCTATTGGTATAGCTACCCAAGGAGCAAATCAAATAAATTTTGAGAAGGATATTACTACCTACATTGATACTCAAGATACAAATCTTGATGCACAAATGGATACAGATATTCCTTTGTTGACTACAGGTGTGTTGGAAGGAAATGGAAGTAAAGAAGTAAATATGTGTTCAGGTTTTTCCAACTCCTCAATTAATTTGGAGAAAGATTCTTTGGATAGCATTAAAAGTAAGGGAACCCAACTTGTTTTAGGACTACAAAAAAACCATTAAAAAAATTTCTCTTCAAAATACTCCCACAATAAAGGGTAGAAAGAAAGACTAGAAAAAGGTAAAAGAAAGACCAAAAAAGTTGATTTTAATTGGTTAGACATTGGTGGAGTCTTGTTCTGTGCAGACCATTGATTCCCACGTCTCTCCTAAAAATATGATTGTACTATCTTCAAGTGTAAGGGTTTTGAATAACATCCCTTTGCAAAAGGTTGTTCAAGAGTTTATCATTTCTCATTCTCTTGATGCATTGTTTATTCAGGAATCTAATTTATCGATTAATGGTATGTTAAGTAAGGCACCCAAAATTTGGGCTTAGACTTAGTGCCAGTGCATTGAGGTTAGGGAAACTTAGGGGGTAAGGCTTTCCTTTGGGACCTACACATTCTTGTGTCTCTTCAATGCATTTCTAACAGGTCTTCTATCTCTATGGTTGATGTGACTTGTGCATCTGGTGAAAATCTCCTTTTCACTATTGTTTATCCTCCAATATATTTTATGGGAAAATATGTTGTTTGGAATTATATCTGATTTTTTTATCACTTTCTCATCTGTTCACATGGATTGTAGCAAGGGATTTTAATGCAATATCTTTTTTATAGGAGAAAAGGGGTGGAAATTCCAAATGTGATCCTTTGTGCGGGGTTGTTAAGGGATAATATTGAGTTTTTAAGGGTTGTGGATGTTAAGCCTACTAACGAGATGTTTAATTCAAACAATAGAAGATGTAGAGAGGATGCTATATTAGAGAGATTAGATATATTTTTGGTCTCTTGTTGTAGGGTGCATGAAAATTGGCTGACTAGCTCTCAACTTTTAGATTGGAGAAGATTTGGCAATTGATCAATCAAAATTATTTATACTCCTTTTTGTATTTCAAAAAATTCTTCCTTTAAGTTTCAACTTATGTATCTTTGTGATACTTCCCTTTAAGACCTTATGTTGGGTTAGTGACATGAGGGGAAGCCTACTTATGGCATTGCAATGTACTCATTTGTAAAGAAACTTCATTTTTCAAGTTTAAGATTAAAAGGTGAAACATGTTATGCTTTGGCAACATCTTCTTAGGGAAGGTTCAAGCACAATCTCGACTAGAATCCATTACTCTCCAAGTCAAATATCAATTCAGAGGACTTTTATAGAGAGGAATCAATTGTAGTGAAGGATATGGAGGAATGAGAGATTTTGGAGGAGATTTGTTGGAAGCAAAAGGAATGAGATGATTGGCTTCAGAACAATGATAGCAACACAAAGTGTTTTCACAAGTTAGTGAAGGATAGGAGATATGGTAATGTTATCACTTCTATAACATCCTCTAAGGACATCCCTCTCTCCTCTGTTAGGAATATTTCTTGGGAGGCCACCAAATTATTTGGGGCCTTTTTTGACAAGGATTTTTCACCTACCAATATATAAGAAGGTTTAGTACTTGATTATATTCCTACGAGAATCTATGTAGACGTATTTCTTTAGATGAAATATAAGGAGTGCTATTTGGGATGAAGAAAGGTAAAGCTCCTATCTTGAATGGATTTCCCTACAGAATTCCATCAAGAATTTTGGGAGATAATCAAGTTGGATCTTTTGGAAGCGGCGTAGGAATCTTAAAAAAATAAGCAAATGTTGAGGGCTATGAATGCTAATTTCCTTTCTCTTATATCTAAAATGGAAGGAGCTAACTTTGTTGACTACTTTGGCCCTATTGCTTTGTGTAATGTTGTTTACAAAATAATCATAAATTGATTGTGGATAGGCTTAATCCATGATTACCAAAAATTCTCTCAGAAGATTAGGGGCATTTTATAGCTAGGAGACATATTATTGATGGGTTTTCATAGCAACATAAGGTACACATTCAATGAAAACTTCAAAGAAAAATTTTGTGTTTATAAAATTGGACATGACCAAAGCTTATGATAGAGTCAGATGGAACTTTCTTCATAAATTTATTGAAGCCTTTGTTTTGTTGGTGAGTGGATTAAATTAGTTATGAGTTGTATTACTACCTCGTCTTTTGTTTTTCTTATCAATAGTTATCCTATAGAGCCATTTTGAGCTTCTAGAAGCTTAAGGCAAGGTGATCATCTTTCCCAATACTTGTTTATCTTAATGACAAAAGGGATAGGAAGATTTATCCAATCTTAGGTAAGGAAAGGTTTAATCAAGGGTTGGAATTAAGGCAATGGTCTTCCTTTGTCTTCTCATCTTCAATTTGTGAATGAAACAACTTTGATGGATGTTGCAATAATTATCAAGGTCACTAGCTTTAGAAAGGCCCTTTATATCTATATGGAAGCTTCTAGATAGTAGATTAATGCTCATAAGTCCTTTATCTTCATTTTTTACACCCGCATGACTATTCAAGCTAGGATTATGAGGATTCTAATATTCCAAGTTGGATCTCTTCCTTTTGTTTATCTTGGGGTCCCTCTATAAATCTATCTTTTGTCTTGGGAGTTTTGGTACGATATTTTGGATAAGCTATAAGAAAAGGTGAGTTGTTGGAATTAGAGATGGCTTTCAACTACTATGAGAATGATTCTTATAGATGTCTTTCAACTGTACTATGAGAATGATTCTCTTGAAGTATATGGTTCAAACTCTCCCTATATACAAATATTTTGGGAAAACTACTACAGTAAGTTCTATTAAGCAATTTGGAACCCTTTCTAGGCAGTTTTTGTGGAGTAGTAATTTACTCTCTTCAAAGTAGAGTCTAGTTAGATGGGATTCTATTTGTAGATTTTTATAGGTTGGTGGCCTTAGTTTACATAAAGCATGTATGAATAGTCATTTTTTGGCGAGTAAGCTTTTCTGGAGATGGTGCATGGATGTTCCTCATTGAAATATCACAAGAAAATGTTTTATTCTCTGGAATACTCTTAGAAGAGGAGTGTAGATTGTTAAGTAAGAAATCTTATAGATTTTTAATAAATGAGTTGAAGATTTATTCTAGCATGACCCTTGAGATGGATTCCCTTATATTCTCTCATAATTTCCTCAGTTATAGTTTGTATATTGTGATAGATTTATTGAGTTTGGATGGAATACATTTGAGGAATTTAAATTTGTCAAAAGCTTGGGATGAGTGCAAGTGACTATATGGAAATATCCACCTTAATGACCTCTTGGAGGATCAGTGGATGCTCTTGAGGAACTTGCTAAGATTTTAAAAATAAGAATGAACAATTCACCAAAGGGACATGATGTCCTTGCTTGGGTCCCAGACTTGAAGGGAATATCTTTATTGACCACTTAGTGACCTCAATTACATGGGATTAGATAGATTGACATATGGAAGGGTGATTGTTCCTTGGGGGAAGCAAATTTGGAATCAGTTCTCCTGCCCCAAGCGTAATTTATTCCTATGGTTGGTGATGTTGAATAGATGTCTAAGTTAGGATAATTTTCATAAAAGGGGATTTAGGTATCTGCAGTGTGTTTTTTGTGCAACAAGAGTGAGGAGAGTACTCATCATCTTTTTTCTAGTGTTCATTTTATGAGGAAATTTGGAATTTTTGGTGGGGAGATTAGAGGTATGCTCATGTTCATGCCAATTCTCTGATGGAGTTTTAGAATAATCTTGGTAAACCCCCAGCTAAAACCTTCTTTCTCCAAGTAGCTTGGGATATTTTCCCCTCCTTTATCATTTAGAAAATGTGGTTGGAAAGAAATTGGAGGATTTTTTAGGATAAGAGGATGTTGCCTCAACAAGTATGGAAGAGAATTATTAATATGTTGCAAGAAACTTTGTTGGAAAAGTGTGATTTCTCTGTAAATTTGGATGCATGTAATATGCCTATTATTCAAAACATGAATATTTTTTTTTTTTTTGGGGGGGGGGGGGGGGGGGGGGTATTNGGGGGGGGGGAGGGGGGGGGATATTAGAGGTCCCATTTCTAGGAGGAATTGACAAATTAGACGTCATTATGTTAAAAAGAAGGCTCAGTAGGTTGGTAAGTGGTCTCCTCTACCCCTGATAATTCTTCATATTAATATTGATGGTTGTTCTAGAGGAAACACAAGAAATGCATGGGAATTCCAAGTATTGGCAAGGATAGTTTTGGAAATGTGATTTTCTTATTTTTTTCCTAGTAAGGGACATCATACTAATAATATTATGAAGGACCCGATTGTTCTTTATATTGTTGAACAACAATGTGCTCTTGGCTCAAACAAGTTTATTTGTGAGTCTGACTCTTAGATTGTGATGGACATGATAAATAAGTAAACAAATTGGAGGATGTTGATTGGCATCTGGTGGTGGTGGGTAGACAAATTTTGAGTTTTAGAGACATGACTCTTTGGAGTCATTTATTTTTTCTATATACCAAGGGAGTGGAATAAGGAAGAAATTGTTTGGCAAAGTGGGCTTATGAGAGGTTGATTAGCTGAAACATTCAGGGAATGGGTGATTTGTCCTAAGATTGTGCTCAATCACTTGATAAGATTGTTAAGGATGGTATGATGGATAATTTGTGGTTCTAGATCACCTATCGATTGGTACTTCTTCTATTTGTACTATTTTTTCTGTTTCAATAAATGTTTACCCCTTTTTTCACAAAATAATATTATTAATAAATTAAATTTGCATAAGTCATATCTACGTAAATATATAATACAATATTATTAATACATTAAAATTTATTAAAATAATTATATATAATATCATGTAAAAAAATTGTATTTACTATTATTTTTTATTCTTATTAATCTATTAATAATTAAATACATTATTACATAAATTCAATATTTTAAATCAAAATTTTAAAAAGATATGTACATATAATTTGAAAAAATCAAAATAGATACAAAATAACATGCAACATCCATAATACATACAAAAAGTATTATGAAGGGAATCAGTGAGAGTCTAAAACATTCTTTGCATGTCTACAATATATCCTCTTACTAAAATGTGATAGGAGTACACTTAAATAAAAAAAATGTGTGGGATTCACAATGATTTTGGTTATTAAGATTTAGTATTTTTTGTATTGATAAGTATATTATTTTTAAAAATAATGATTACGTGAAGAGTGGGTCTGCAATTGAATGTTGCGTGCATCTTGTTAGGTCTTCCATTAGGGTTTTTTCGTATTGGCATTGTGCCTCCTTTCAAACAGCATTTATTGCAGGATTTTTCTCAGCCATTTTTAATGGCCAGTGTCAGCTTTAGCCTAGCAGATTTTTCTAGTGCTAAAGTGTTGACATTAGGTGATCATGGCACCTCCTCCAAGAGAACTTTCAAGGAAATTGGTTCCCAAGGTATTTCATGAGGTAAGGTCTCTGTCACTCCTGATGTTGTTTTTGCATTGCCAAAATTTGATCAAGCCTATGA
Organism: Thuja plicata; assembly: GCA_018584345.1. Lineage (NCBI taxonomy): Eukaryota > Viridiplantae > Streptophyta > Pinopsida > Cupressales > Cupressaceae > Thuja > Thuja plicata. The sequence continues at coordinate 256,504 of MU226095.1, forward strand.
TTGGCTTGAAATTTTTACTTTAATCAATTATTTTTGTTGGTCGTGTTCCTTATGAAAGTGTGTTGCGAGATTGGGTGACTAAGGCTTGGATCCCACATGGGATCCGCCTTAATGATGTTCATAATTTGACCAAAGGATTTTTCCTATTCCGTTTTGGAAACCATTCGCATGTGGAAGGTGTTCTCAAACATGGCCCTTGGTTTGTTCACACTTCCTTCCTTGTTTATCAACCTTGGTCTCGAGACTTCACAGTATTTGATGAAAATAAACTTAAAGGCCCTGTCTAGATTGAGTTCCTTGATTTTCCCTTTCCATGCTGGCCTTTTCTGTAAAATATTGCGTAGAATTTATGTCAAGTAATTTGTATTGAACCAGAGCGGGTTTTTCATGTATGCCCTCAAAAGAGGGTTTGTGTTGAAATTGATCTTGCACAAGAACTTAAGGAGTCAATTGGCATTCAAGTTGGTGGGCCTTGTTTTCCATAGTGTGTCATGTATTTGAATCTTCCCAATACATGTTTTCACTGCCAATCCACTGACCATAAAATTAAAGTTTTCCCTTTGGCTATTCGTAGGACTAAGACTCCTCCTAAGGAGACGGTGGCTTCTTGTCAGCCAGAATCGACAAAGGTAGATGATTGTTTTCCAACCATGGTCCACAAGCGAAAGAAACTTTTGACCACTCAACCTAAAATAAATTCACCAGTTTCAACATATATCTCAAAGGATTCTCCGTCCTCTAGAGCTTCCATGAATATCTCCCCTACACGGGGCATTTCAAACCCTGTTTCTCAGGGGAAGCCTTAGCCACTTCCAAGTTCTTCCACCATTTCATGTGATCTTGTTTTATGAATTTTGTCTCCACCACCTCCAGGGGGTTTTTCTTCTATGGTCCCCTTGCGTCGTCTTTCTCATAGCCCTCCTGGAAAAGAGGACACAGTCGACGAAGCACTAGGAAAATGACAGGTGATTCCAGGAGATCTCTATCCAGTTTTCCATTCTGGGTTAGATTTTCTCAATAGCATCTTCTCCTCTCTTAGGGACAAGGATAGCATGCATGATGGTTTTCAATGATTTTTATGTACAGGGTCTAATTGACCTCTCCTATAAATACTCAGTTTGAGATGTCCTTCGTAGGTTTCCTTGAACTGATACATTCTATCTACAGGAGATTAAAATTGTTGGTTTTCTGCTTGCTGTGATGTCATGTAATTTGGCCTCATAGTTTGGTTTTTTCATCTTCCCATGAAGCTAGTAGAGGAGGGGTGGTCACCTTGTTAGCGCCATGATGGAAGAATTCAGTTACTAACCTCGGTGAGGACCCCAAGCATAAATTGGTTTGGATTCTTATGAACATACAAAACCATCATTTTGGTATAATTAATGTTTATGCCCCTAATGATGCGGTAGAAAGGACATACCTATGGTGTTGGTTAGCTTATTCACTACCTTCGACCACTTAGATTCTGTGTGGTGACTTTAATATGGTTGAGATAGCTTTTGACAAGGATGGCCTTTCACCATTCTGTTGGAAAAGTGGTGAGAGTGAGGCCTATTTTTATATGCGTAATAAATTAGGCTTTTTTATCCCAATACCAATCGTCGTCTTCCGCGTGTAGTTTGGCATACTTGGAGCAATTTTAGGGCAGGTTGTGACAGAGTTTTTAAATGCCTTGATCGTGCCATGATCTCCTCACAATCCTTTTTTCTTTTGGGATAGAGAAATCCTTTCTAGTTTTGCCTTTTTCTAGTGTCACTTTGTCATACCACTTTCCCATTAAAGTTTCACTTTTGAGTCATCCACCTACCTTGGCCTACATTCATAAAATTTGGAACTTACAACCTCGACCCACTCAACCTACTGGTTGGATTTTGTGGTGGAGTGATGCTATTATTCAAACCACTAAATTCCTCCATTTTTACGGGAAACAACTAGCACAATTCCACCACCGATCTTATGATCGGACCACCAAGGAATTATGTTCGGAAGTTGAGAGCTTGGTAGCTCACCCTTTCTCACCTGGTCAAGGTGATAACTCTTCATCATAAAAAGAAATTTGTTGATAGTTATGCAGCCAGAGGAGCTCATATTAAGGCACATTTGCATTGACTAAAAGTGGGATCAGACTAGTACGAAATTCTTCTCCTATCTATGCCCTAGACATTCTTCTCTTGGTATAAAAAGACTCAAAGAGGGTACTTCAGTTCTCACTGAAATTCCAGAGATTCTCTAGGCTTTTGTAACTCATTACTAGAAAGTTTTTATTTCTCAAGCACCTTCTCCTACTAGTCAGTAGACCCTTGAGAATTATCTTGTAGTCATTCCCAATTGTCTGTTTGACTCTTAGAGGTCTTTTTGTGACCAGACCTTATCAATTCAAGATCTTAAGGAAGCAAATTTTTCTATGGCTGATGAAAAATCCCCAGGATGTGATGGTTTTCCTTGTGATTTTTACAAATTCCTTTGGGATTGTGTTGGTTCATAAAGTCACTATGTGTATCTTAAAGCAATTCAAAATGATACATTAGGATCAGAAATAAAGATAGGAAATATTAAATTCATACTTAAGACTGGTGATCCTAAAGACATTTGTAACTGGTGCCCAATTACCTTGCTTAATGTCTCCTACAAAATGATTGCCAAAGCTCGTGCTTTGAAAATTTTCCATCTCCTTCCTCAAATTATTCACCTCGAACAGACTGGTTTCAATCAATCTAGGTTCATTCTCGATAATATTATAGTTGTTTGGGAGGGTATGGAATGAGCTCATCAGTCCAACCAGAATGCCATTTTAAAGAAAATGATTTTTCCAAAGCCTATGACCACATTGAGTGGCCTTTTATTTTAGCAATGTTAAAAGCTCTTGGTTTCGGTCCTTGCTTTGTGTTTTCTGTTCAAATTCTTTTTGTAGATGTCAATGCTTGTAATACCGTTAATGGTTGTCATTCCAATACTTTTAGTTTACATAGGTTCATTCACCATGGATTCCTTTTAGCACCTTCATTATATGTGCTTGCTACAAAGGGCTTTGGTTATTTGCTTTCTTCTGCAATTTTTGTAGGTCAAGTACGTGGCATTTCATTCCCCAACATGGATGCTTAGCTGGTCAATGGTGATTTTTCAGATGAATCCTTCCTCACCCTCATTGAGGATAAAGAGAATATCCAAAATGCTCTCTAGTGCCTTGACACTTTCTTTTTGACCTTGGTTCTCCTATCCAATGGCATAAAGCCCTCTGTTATCGTCAATCATTCATGCAAGCACCACAATGGATTCTCCAGTATAACTAGAAATGGATTCAACATGGACATGTTTTCTACTATTTGGACATCCTATTTTCTTTTCATGGGTCTTCCACCAAGATTTGGAATGTCATGCTCACTAAAATTGAATCCAAATTGGCATATTGGTTGACAAAACCTCTTTCCTTGGCAAGCAAATTTCAAATCTACTCTGAAGCTCTTGCAGCCACACATGTCTACTACTCTTCATGTTGGTCGATCTCCAAAGAAGCTTGAGAGATTAATGTGAGATTTTTTATGGGCTTCATATGTAGAGAGACACGGTTTTCACATAGTAGCATGTGACTATTGTTCTTGCCAAAGAAATCAGGAAGCATTGGCCTCATTTCCCCTCATAGGCAGGGCCAAGCCTTGTGAGTCAAATGGGTTGTGCAAATTGTCTCAAGAAACGAGGTCTGGAAAATTCTCCTTTGACACTGTATAGCTTCTGGGTATCCCTTACATCGTCCAACATGTAAAATATTAGCCCCCATACTCTTTTGGTCATGCAAGAACCAGTGCAGATTCAAGGATCTTTTCTAGCAAAGAGTATTTGGCATGCCTGGGAAGCTACTAAGTCATGACTATGTTAACATGGAGGAAGTTTCAAAGATGACTTTCCTTTCAACTAGCACAACCTCTGGTGGTCTCCATTGGTTTAAATGCAAGGCCTCCCTCTTGCATGATTTTAGGGTTTACATGCTCTCTGCTTTCACAAGCATGGAATTCAAACCCCAAAGGACCTTTTTTGCAAGTCTATTATGTCTCTTCGCCGCTGTGAGGACGCTAAGACCCAATGTCGCCTGACGTGTCAGGATCGTGATACTTTTGAATTTTTGTTTTCTCTGCTGCCAGGTGAATTATTGCACACAATTGGCATCTCTAGTCTTTCTCCCTGGTGGAAGGACTGGCGATGGTATCCAGACACTACTTTCTAGAGGTACAAACCTCACTAGGTCCATATCTCTAGTTATCTTGTCACTTTCCTATGGTCGATGTCTTGAACCAGTGGTGGCATTTGCCTTCCTCTCATTCTACCTAGAGGTTGTGTTTCATTAAAGTCTGGTTCTGCCATCAATGAACCAAAAATAGCCCATTTTGCTTTGTGTATTTTGTTCCAAGGCTTGCCTTTGGGCTCTCGCCTTCACCACTTGGGTATCCTAGATCCTCGTTGTTCCCTTTGTGGCCAATCAAAGTCCTTTATGCACTTGTTCTGGCTCTGTCATAGGGCTCAGAATTATTGGGCTTGGATACATGATTTATTTTCTCTATTTTGTCCACACATATTTTCATGGCATATGGTTCTTCTGGGAGATAACCCTTTCCTTTCTTTCCCATTCCTGTAGCTTTGGCACACTTTCATATTGGGAATTCTCTTTGCTATTTGGAAAGACAAAAATGTGACATTTTTCTCACACGCTGTAATTGATTGTAATGTATCTTTTTATGCTAAAGCTTGCATATGCAAAAATGTGATGTTACATATACAGGTTCAAATAGATAAGGTGGCCTTGGAGGTGGCCCACTTGCAAGAATTATTAAAGCATTGGGCTAATACTCCACGTACGGTAGCTAGAGTTCCTCCAGAGGCTTCTATTCTGGTAGTCGATCATATTCTCGTGGTCGTCGACAGGGACAGATCTCTTCTTGGCGGTATATCGACACTTCTCGTTCTCGACTACCTCTCCGACACTCACCCCACCACCGTATATCACCTCACATCTCCATTGTGCCTCCTCGCCACCATTGTTCCCCTCCTGCGGGAGGCACTTGGGTGTCTCCATCAGAGGCTACTTGGCCAATGCCACCAGATACTAATGGTTGGCCTTCCTCTTCTAAAGGCTTTCCTCGGTTGGCCTTGGCCATTTCTCCACAACGTGAAGATAAAGAAGATGAGGATAATGCAGATGGGTGGACACTGACAGACTGAGAAACAAATACTACACCAGTATGTGGAAAGGCTACGACCTTGGCTACTTGAGGGTGTTTTCTATTTGGGCTTGACCCAATTAGTTTTATAATATTTTTTTTCTAGTTTCTGTAGACTCTCAGCTTATGCCCATATGACTAGCGGGGAGTGATTTTTCCTCCCATTAATTTTTTAGTTATATTGTAACTCTCAATTTCCTAAGTTAATATATTTTAATCGGACTTATTCATAAAACAATTGATTAATTTTAATTTTAAAATTAAAATAAATAAATAATACTAATTTTTAATACATTTAAGTATCTAAGAGTTAGCAAAATGAATATTAAGAATTTTGATTACTAATTATTGTGAGGTTGGCCAAATAAATTAAACTTATGTTACACTATTTCTTTATAATCATTAAAAGGACTTCCATAAAATTGGTAGATAGTCTTTTATGATTCTATCAATCATTGATTCAAAATTTGGACCCTCTCTTGCATCTAAAACCAACTATAAATAAGAATAAATTTCTCACATACTAATAAATGATTATATTATTTATTTTTGGAATAGATAAAAAGTGCATCATTATATTAGTCTATCTAGTATATACATTCCACTATCAAATCATCAAAAGTCGCCAAATCATCCACTATTTCTTTTCTAGTTTACCACAACTTCACAATTTGTCTGCCATACAAACCATGTAACTAGTATCAATCCATAAAAGCAAAAGGGACTAGAGAGTAAAGTATAGAAACCCCCTTACTACTAGCTTATACAATGAATGGAAAATAAAATTGAGATATAATGACCTCTACATAATGTACACGAGCAAGCTTGCTTACAGAAGTAAGGTGGAATGTAGGACAACACACGATTATGATGCATCACAATTATATGCCATCAAACACAAAAAGGTAATATTTATTATTAATAATTCTTTTATTTAATAATTTTTTATTCTTAAAATTTGTCTTCTTAATGATTACTTTTATACTTTATTTATCTTATCTTATCTACTATTTAATTTAATATTATAATGATATAATTCAAATATCGTCTAACTTCAAAAATTACAAACTAAATTTAAAAACAGAACATTACTTATTCTATTTAAAAATATTAATCATTTTTGTATCATACGTGAATATCCCAAAATCATCAAAATAAAACATTAAAATTTCCGAGAACAATAGCTAAAATATCTCTGAAAAGTTAATGATTTTGTACTTTAGAATCCACCCATATAACTTTTTGAAAGTTGAAATAAAATATTATTAGTTGTGACTTATTATTCACGTAGAAGGAATTTATTATGCAAAAGTAGTAAATGATTACATCAACTTAACTTTGAACAAAACAACTCGTGCAAGTGCTGTCTTTCTTTCTTTATTATATGCTTCAATACTCATGGTTGGAACTTTGCTTTTCATGTGACATAAAAAGGAGTTTACATTAATCTTATCGCCGTCTATGATTAAATATATTTTGATAACTCTTAACGGATTAAGTTTTAATTTGATGTCTAAGTTTGTTTCTTCTAATAAATTAAATTTTAAATTGATTGTGAAATTTTAAAGGTTAAACTATCAGAATTGATAAGGTTTCAAACAAATACACCATCTTTATTCAAAGGAATCGACAATAAAAATGAATAATTTTTAAATTATTGTGAAGATTAAAAAAATGTTTGTATATTACTAATATAGATAGACATTTTACAATGGCGACAAGGAGTGCATTATAATAGTCTGAACATAGTAATGTTAACACAAATTCTTACATAAAATCTGACAATCATTTACATGATTCCAATTCCTTTTGATTTGATTGTGTGAGATTTTTCAGATCACACTTCATAATCCATCATCATTATCATGATAGATCACGAAATGTGGTTCAAAACTTTGATGTAAAAGATCTCACACAACTAAATCCAAAGACAATTATATAACATTTGCATTGATTGTGGAAACTTAATGTCTGTAATCATGTACATATCAAAATAGTAATATTAATTATAAACATAATATTTCCAAAAACAAATGCATTAAAAAAATTTCTTTATCAAAATTTTAAGTTTTAGCTAAATGTATGAATATATAATAAAAATAAAGATATGTATAAAATTATTTTTTCAATAATAATAAGAAGATTAAATGTTAAATATATAATTTTTAAATTATTATTATTATTAATGGTAGATTAATAGCTCTAGGGCCAACTGTTAGGATTAGTAGACATAAATCTAACAATTACAAGAAAATATGACCAATAATGCAAAGGAATAAAACACACATAAGTAGAACAAGAAGACATTGATTTAACGTGGTTCACCCAATCCTACGCTACGTCCACCAAACAGAGAATCCAATATTCTTATCCAGTAATTTCAACAGTTTACAACCAGTGATTCCTTACAGCTCAATACCGATGCAAATGCTACAATATATCTTCCCTCGAACAAGCAATAACCCTAACACCATTTTTCTTATAGAAAAAATCCTAACCCTAAAACTTGCTTTACGGGTCAACCTAGGGAAATGTTTGACGAGTCAACCTAGGGAAATGGTTGATGAGTCAACCCTAAAAATGTTTGATGAGTTAACCAAAATTTTTACAAGTGTGCAGTACTTGCCTTATCAGTCACCACATATCAACACCAACTCCCAATAGAGGTCACAAGGGGGACCTCCTCCATATTCAACATAGTCAACTTAGAAGCCAAGCCACATATTTTTTTAAATTATTAGTAGAAATTAAAAATCATTAGTTATGTTTAAAATTATTAAAAATATATTTTATAAATTTTATTTTTTAATATTTTAAATAATAATTTGAAGTTTAAATTTTAAATAAAAATTAGAAAAAATAATTAGTTAAACTTTTCAATTAAAAATTGTAGATGTAATAAAGCTTAAATATATTTGAATGTATCGTCAAAACTGGAGTTGCTATAGTAGAGAAAAGCAAAGTCAACACAAAGATTAGTTCACCAAAGAACAATATGCTTAAACACTACAAGTTTTGGCAAACACTGATAAATGGCAAAAAGATCTTTGATGATTCTTTAATAGACACCCCTCATCACGAAGTTAATATTCCTACTGAAGCAAACACAATATTAAGCAAAGATCCTCTTAATGACTCATAAGAATCAGAATAGAATCTAATGGAGGACATTCAGAATTGGGAAGAATTTGGGATACAAAACATAGCAAATTGATCACCGATTCATAATATTGCCGAAGATAGAGATGATCAAAATAAAGATGAAATTACTATGATCATGGAGGAAGATAATAACAACCACCATTTAAGTGAATTGCTGACGGAAGAAATTAGAAGCGAAGAAGAAGAAATAGCAGACATAGCAATAGCAGCTAGTATAAAAAATGCTCACAACTATCTAAACAAGATAGGGATATCCTCTAACCTGGAGGGTATAAACAAACCAAAGTGCAGAAAGATCAACAAGAAAAGAGGAAGGAAAAGTCTGGCAGAACTCAGAACTACCACTGGTATGGCCGGAAATCAACTAAAAATAAATGAAATTTTAAATACAGGGAAGGGGAAGAACCTTCCCACAGAGTCAAGAAGCGCTCTTTTAAGCGCAACCTAACCCTTTTTCAATCAGAAGTTATCTTAATTCAGGAGATAAAACTTAACAAAGAAGAAGGAGAAAGGTTCAAAAAACACTTGGGTTATTGGAAATGTGAATTAACTGAATCCACGGGTGCTTCAGGTGGTTTGGGTATCGTTTGGGATCCAAGAAAGGTGGATTTTAGGATGTTAACAACAAGTAATAATTGGATGGATGGTAGTATTAAAAACTTCATAAACAACTTCAAAATTAATATTATAAATGTATATGGGCCCACCCCAACAACAGGGAAAAAGGTTGTCTGGATAGAAATTAGTACCTACATGGACTTAGATTTACACTCATAATATATTCTGGGAGGCGAATTTAATGCTATATTAAATATAAAAGAAAAATTTGGAGGTTTGCAAACATAATCACAAGTTATGATTGATTTCAAAAACTGGTTTATGAGAAATTCATTTTTAGACATCCCAACATCAAACGGGATTTATACTTGGAACAACAGAAGGAAAGGATTTTTTTATATCGCAGATAGGCTGGATAGATTTTTAATTAAAGGAGACTTCATATCTATTAATCAATCAAAGAAGGCGACAATATTGCCATATGTAGGATCAGATCATTTTCCTATACAATTAGAAATATAGGAGCAACAAAAACCAAGTAGAACCCCCTTTAAGTGTGAACAAATGTGGTTTCTAGATAATGAATTTCTGGAGAAAGTGAAGCAATGGTGGAAAGAAGAGGAATTTGAAGGATCTAGAATGATCTATTTTATAGAAAAAATAAAAATATTAAAAGAAAAAATATTTAAATGGAACAATGAAAACTTTAAAAACATATTTAAAGAAAAGTTAGAAAATGAAGAAGAGATAGTAAAACTAAATAAAACAATAATAGAAAATGGTATGGATGATGAAAAATATATTAAAGAGAAAGAATTACTGAATAAACAAGAAACTATTTTGGATAAAGAAGAAATTTTCTGGAAACAAAAATCGCGAGAGACATGGTTAAAAGTTGGAGACAAACACAAAATTCTTTCATGCTAGTACTATAAATAGACACAATATTAACAGAATTGCCAAAATCTGTGATGATATGGGATTAGAAATTGAAAATCCTAAACAGATTGCTGAAACCTTCGTTAATTATTATTCTGACATACTAAACAATAACGAATATTCTGATCTAGATGCTCATAATAAAATGTTAAGATCAATTCCAAAAGTAATCACCACTGAAGACAATAAATACCTCAATAATAAATATACTATGGAACAAATCAAAGAAGAATTGTTTTCACTTACCCTGAGAAATCTCCTGGACTTGATTGTTTCCAGGCCTTTTTCTTCCAAAAGTGTTGGGATACTAATGGGGAAGAGCTATGGGAAGCAATAGAAGCTACCCAAAATTCAGGTACATTGTTGTCAGAAATAAATAATACCTTCTTAGCATTGATCCCCAAAAAATCAAATTTAGAAACTCTAGGCGACTTTAGGCCAATTGCGCTTTGCAATACCATTTATAAAATATTATCAAAAGCGCTAGCAAATAGACTAAAAAAGGTACTTCATAAGCTAATCTCAAAAGAACAAACGGGCTTTGTCCTGAATAGATTAATTTATGATGGTATAATTATCATACAAGAAGTAATTCACTCAGCACAGACAAACAAAGATCCATGTATGCTAATGAAATTAGACATCCGTAAAGCATACGACAAGGTGGACTGGAGGTTCTTATGTAAAACTATGAGAACATTTGGCTTCTCACATCAATGGGTGAATATGATCTTTAGTTGTATCTCTACACCAAAATTCTCATTATTAATCAACGGAACTCTAGAAGTCTTTTTCAACATATCAAGACGAATTAGACAAGGGGGCCCTATTTCCCCTTTCCTCTTCATAATAATGGCTAAGGCATTTGGTGGGACTATTAAGCTGGCTCAATGAGAAGAGAAAATCAAAGGTGTAAAAGTAATAGAGGATGTAGATAACATCACACACCAACAATTTGTGGATGACACTATCCTACCTGGTGAATGTGCCAGGGATGAAGCACTCCAATTTAAAGATATCATCAAAACATATATGAAAGCATATAGTCAAGAAGTGAATGCTGATAAATCTGAAATATTTTTTCTTAACACACATCCGGCCCTAGAATGAAGCATCTGTAACATAATGGGCTACAAAAAAGGGGAATTTTCGTGTAAATACTTGGGCATACATTTGGAAAATGGATCTAAAACAAATAAGTCTTGGAACTCAACTGCAGATAGAATAGATTCAAAAATGGAAAGCTGGAAGGGGAAATATTTAAATAAGGAAGGTAGAGCCACATTGATCAAAGTTGTCCTATCAGCTATCCCGTCATTCCAGATGTCTTGTCTTCCCTTGCCTAAAGGTGTTAGCAATCAATTAAACCAAAAATTAAGAAACTTATTCTGGCAAGGAACAAAAGGAAAAAAGAAACAAACAATGATAAAATGGGACCAAATATGTAAACCTAAGGAATTTGGAGGACTAGGCATTAAAAACTTAAGCTGGCAAAACGAGGCTCTAGGAGCCAAACTTGTATGGAGAATGTATCAGGAAAATGACAGCAAATGGAAAAAAATCTTATACCATAAGTATTTAAATATTTCAGAACCAATCACTATTTTTCGCACCAAAAACCCACCCAAAGGCTCGAAAATCTAGAACTTTATGATGCAAAATAGAGAATTGATATTAAAAAACCTCACTTGAGATATAGGTAATGGACAAGAGGCCCTCTATTGGGCAGATTCTTGGGATGGGCACCCACCCCTGAAAAGAATAGATTTATCTGCTAAGATCAAAGATACTCTCATTCAGCATTGAGGTCCCCTCTTCAAGGATTATATAGATCACACCCAAGAAGGATGGCACTTAAAAAAGTTGAGAACACAACCCTAACCTAGACAAAACAACAAGAATATGAAAATATCTTGCAATCTAGAAAAGTAAATCACAAAGCAAGGAATGACAAACTAAATTGGGGCACCTCAAAGAATGGTAGATATGGTGTCAAGAAAGGTTATGAGACAATTATTAACTCTTAGAGATGGGATAAAATGGACATTCCACTCAATTCATGTTGGGATTCTACATGTCTTCCCAAGGCAGGCATTTTCTTATGGGCAACTATACAAAAAAGAATCTTAACATCTGATTGGTTCACTAAACTAGGATTTGAAGGACCATCAAGATGTGTTTTGTGTGAAAAGGCATCAGAAAATGTAAGACACCTCTTATATGACTATCCTTATTCCAACCAATTTTGGCAATGGTTATGTAGAAAACTAAACTGGTCCTTTGCCTTCCCTGACAACCTCTAGGATCTCCTTAGAAGTTGGCCTCAAAATGGATCCAAAGTATATAGTAAAATTTGGAGAATCCGTCTATCCTCTTATGGGAAATCTGGAAACAAAGAAATAGGAGAATTTTTATGGATGTTAAAATGGACACTATTTCATTGATCAATAAGATAGAAGCTAGCATCCTTGAAGTTACCAATAATCATTTAAGGAACTCTTACAAAGAAGAAGGCTCATTTTCAGATTGGGATGCTAATATGAGAAAGAACTGGAAAAATTTAATCAACCCTCAAATGATGTACCCTAAAGCGAATAAGCTAGCTAAATCTCTATGTAAGTGGGACCTTCCTCCAAGTGGATGGATGAAATTGAATTTTGATGGAGCCTCGCATGGAAACCCGGGGACAGCTAGTCTCGGGTGTATTATATAGAATGAATTTGGAGAATGGTTGGTCAAAAGGGCTAAACCCCTAGGCACATCTACTAATAACCTAGCGGAACTCGAAGCGCTAAATGAGGGATTGAAATTGATCCTAAAGGCTGGGATCCAAAAGCTAATCATCAAAGGGGATTCCCAAATAATCCTCAATGCACTGAGAAGAAGAAGCACTCCTAACTGGATTTTAAACTCAAAACTTGAAGAAGTAATTGATCTTGTGGATAAGTTTTAGGAAACCAGATTTGAGCATATATATCGAGAAGGCAATAAAGAGGCAGATTCCTTAGAAAATAAAGGTGTTGATGGGGAAAACTTCACTTTGGCTAATCCTACCTTAATCTTAGTACTAACAAATGCCCCATGTTAATTCTAGTTAAACAAAATAAATCAAATGTTGTAGAAATATTCTAATTTGCCTTAAAATCTCTCACGTAAGTATCCTTCATCATCAAGAGTGTTCTACGAGGTCTACTATACTAGCAAATCCCTTAAGAGTAAAAAACTTATCATTAACTCCCTATAGGCGTAATAGGTGTATAAGCATGGTAACCAAGTTGGTTATCAAAAGGGACTCATAAATCATCATCAATACGCTGAGAAAAAGAAGCAAGCTTAATTGGACCCTACACCTATAGTTTGAAATAGAATTAGATCATGTGGATAGGCTCCGAATAATTAGATTTGAGCATAGTTATCGTAAAGGAGAAAAAGAGTCGGACGCTTTAGCAATAAAGGTGTCAATGGAAAATATCACAATGGAGAAACATTAAGTGAGGCTCAGCACAAATAATTAACCATTGAAACCTTCTCATATCCAAACCCATTAACACCAAAAATAGGAATGGCAGAAAATCCATAAGGCCCTATAACCTGCCCACATAAACTTTCAAAATCATCCAGAACGATATCAACATACAATGTGAAGAGCCATTGACACAATCAAATTTTCACGATCCTAATATATATTCTATAGACATATATATATAAATATTTATCCAAATATATAAATATACAAATATATTTATCTACATATACCTATATATAGATATATTTACTGATTCATATATATTTAAAAACATATTCATACACAGATATACATATAAATATAAATATCTACAAATACTCATTATAAATATATATAATAGATAAATAAATATATACATACATATATATATATATACATATACATACATATATATATATATACATATATATACATATATATA
>MU226096.1:3089-22007 GCA_018584345.1 Thuja plicata
TAATTACAATTTGATCAAGGAAATTGATTTGAATTGAAAATATTTCAGAGCATTGATTCAGAAATTTGATAAATTTATAAAATAATAAATGGGGCCCAAAGTCTAGGCGACCATTTTAGGGTGCATAAAATTACAATATTCATAAGAGAGAGATGGAAGCCCGGAATCCAACTTCAATAAGCTTTGCACATAAGAGAAAGAGGTGAAAGCCTGAAAATTTTGTTGTCGCACCCCAATCCATACACTACATTAGCAAACCTGTTAATATAACTTGGAGCATACCTCTCTTTCAATTCCATAAAAACACAACAGGTAAGCAAACTGTCAGACCCAGCTTGATGAGAAGTCCCAACTCTCTCCACTTCGAGCAACTCAACAAGTTTGTTAAGCCCTCCATACAAGCCATGACAGTACTTAATCAAATACTTCACATCATATGTTAGGAATAAAAGTCCACAAGTACAGCTAAGAGAGGGGTTGAGTCACTTGTGTTACAGATTATTAAACATTAAACTTTATAAACCAAAACTTCAAATCAAATGATAACACAATAAATGCCAACACAATAACACAATCCTTGTTGTCGAGGAAACCCAATTAAAGGTAAAACCCTAGTGGGAATTAGCACCCACAAATTATGTACTAAGAGTATAGTATCCATGTTAAAATATTTAGCCAGGTGTTAGGAGTTTATTACAGCATTACAGTACATAGTCCATGTCAAAGGACAGACCATGTTAGGAATCAAGAGTAAAAGTGGGCTCACTACCCAGGCACACTGCCCAAAGAAGGTTAAAGCCACCCTCAAGGATTAACAATCCGAACAAGTGTATATAAGAAATATACAATCCAGTGAACTGTCTGATAGAAACTATCTTTGCTTTGTCAGTTAAAATGAAATACTATAATCACAAACACTGATCTACATCCAACAGCCAATCAAGCTTCACAGCTTCCACACTTCTCTGTCTTTCAATTATCTTCACATCATTCTCTCATACTACTTATTTTCATAAAGAAAAGATCTCTCATATATACCATCTTACAATAATTGATTAGGTTGGCCAATTAAGCTTTCCCAATATACAAATAATTATTTAACCCCTTGCTAAGATACACAGGGTACCTAGAACAAGTAAACATCAATTACAATACATCATATATACTCCAAGATCCACTATCCACGCTCTCAATACATAATACACGCTACATCTCTGAAGTTGGCCCCAAATAGGTCTCCTCCAGAATACACGCCATAGCTGACGTCACCAACAATCACACAACTAGCGATAAATAAAAAAAAACATTCCTCAATATGTCTTCTATCATCCCTTAAGCTCACATAACATGAATCATCGTCTCCTGTAAGATATACTCAAAACACAAAGACCTGCTCTATCAAGCATCACTGTCACAGTCCAGAAACCAGTCTTCACTATAACATCTGTAACATCTTCAATATGCAATATTAAGCCAAGCAATCTTAGGAATAAGGTCATAACACATCCTTCTACATATCGTCATCTTTGATCATTCTGATTCATCTGTACAGTGTCTGTACACTTCTGTCAGTCATCATACAATAGTAATAACCAGTTTGTTTACTCCACAGAAACATATGTTGACATCAGTGACAAAACATGAATGCCAACAGCATCAATAGTACCCAATTCTGATATCATCCAACAATCTCCCCCTTTGGCATTTATGGCAACATATGGGAAAATCCATCAACCCAAAAGTACTCTCTCTCAATACAATCTTCTCAATATCCTCAACACAAATCTCCCTAAAATAGTAGGGATTTTCACATAGAATCTCTCCCCCTTTGGAAACAATGGCAAAGGGTGCCATAACTCTTCTGTAATCTTCTGTAAGGTATAGATTTTTCAAATCTTCATGTCTAACATCCAGGTTCAAAATCACTTAAATGTACTCTATAGTGTTCCTGCAATCACTCCCTCTAAGGACTAGATCCATACATCAAGTCTAGAAAATGGCATAGCTCTAAAAGCCACTAGACTGATGCATGCATGAATCAATTAATTACCACTGGGAGGGGCTCTCACCCCAAGCATGCTTCTAAGATATTCAAAAGCATCTTTTGAAAAAAAAATTGTAAATATATCTGCTATTTGTTCCTTTGTGCTAATATACTCTAGTCTAATCTCTTTCCCTGCTACCTTGTCCCTCAAGAAATGATACTTAATAGAAATATGTTTAGTCTTTGAATTCATTACAGGATTCTTCGACATATTCACTGTGCTAGTGTTATCATAATGGATAACCACTGGCTCTTCAAAAATTATTCTAAATTCCTTTAGCATTTGTTTCATCCAAACAACTTGTGTACAATTTATAGCAGCAACAACATACTCGGATTCAGCAGTAGACTGAGCAGTACAATCCTGCTTCTTACTTAACCATTAAACCAGCCTTCTTCCAAGGAAAAATTCTCCACCACTTGTACTCTTTCTATCATCCACATTACCTGCCCAATCAGCATCAGTATAAGCCTATAAAATAGAGTCATCTAATTTTTCATACCACAATCCATATTCTATTGTTCCTTTCAAGTATCTGAAAATTCTTTTCACAGTAGCAAGGTGTGTCTCTTCAGGATTTGTTTGATATCTTGCCACAATTCCAACTGCATTGGAAATATCTGGTCTGATGTGAGTTAGGTATTATAGACCACCAATCATCAATCTGTATTTTGTCTGAAAAACACTTTGAGTTTCATCATTACTAGTAAGTTTGTAACCAGCCACCATGGGTGTTCCAACAGGTTTACAATCTTCCATTCCAAACTTCTTCAACATTTCCTTAAGATATTTGGTCTGAGATATAAAAATACAATTCTTATTCTTCTTAATTTGAAAACCAAGAAAAAATTTCATCTCACCAATCATTGACATTTCAAATTTATTTTCCACTTCTTTAGAGAACTTTTTACTCATTTTATCATTCCCTCAAAAAATGATATCATCAACAAAAATTTCTATGATTAAGATTCCATCTTCATCAGTTCTTAAATATAGATTATTGTCTGCATAACCTTTTCTGAAACCGAGATCAAGTAGATACCTATCTAGTCTTGCATACCATGCTCTTGGTGCTTGTTTCAATCCATACAATGCTTTCTTCAATTTACAAACCATGTCTTCATCTTTTGTCAAAGGAAATCCATCAGGTTGCTCTATGTATACTTCTTCTTCCAAATCTCCATTCAAGAATGCAGATTTCGCATCCATCTGATATACTTTAAAGTCTTTATGTGTAGCATAAGCAAGAAATAATCTCCCAGCTTCCAACATAGAAAAGGGAACAAATGTTTCTTCAAAGCCTATGCCTTCTTGTTGTGAGTATCCGTTACAAACCAGTCTAGCCATATTTCTTACCAATGTTCCTTCCTCATCCATTTTGTTTCTAAAAATTCATTTAGTTCCTATCACATTTTTATTTTTAGGTCTTGGAACCAATTCCCAAGTATTGTTTTTCTTTATCTGTTCTAGTTCTTCCTGCATAGCTTTAGTCCAAGATTCATCTCTACATGTTTCATTAGTAGTTTTCAGTTCAACTTGAGAAATCAAACAAATTTCATCTCTTACTTTAGATCTTGTCATCATTCCATTACTTGTATTACCAATGATTTGATTTTTAGGATGGTTCTTCTTAACATACCTCAGAGTCTTAGGAGTCTCAATAAGCTCAATTTATTCATCTTAAATCTCATCATCAACCATCAAAGGTTCTGTGGTTCAGCAATGACCTCTTTTATCTCTGTAATCTGTCCACAGTCATACATTCCTTCCTGAATCTGAAACTTTTCATCTATACTCACATTAGCACTTTCAATCAACTTCCTCAATATCATATTGAAACATTTATTATCTTTTCTCTTAGTAGAATAACCAAGGAAGATACCTTCATCACTTATAGCATCAAACTTCCCTATCTCATCATCTCTTTTGATATAGCATTTACTTCCAAAAATTCTGAAATATTTTACAGTAGGAGTATGATCAAACCATAATTCATAAGGATTCTTACTTGTGCCTTCTCTGATCTGAATTTTGTTCAAGGTGTACACAGAAGTAGCAACACCCTCTCTCCAATGAACATGTGATACATTTCCTTCCACCAACATAGTTCTGGCAGCATCTAATATTGTTTTGTTTCTTTGCTCTGTTATCCCATTATGTTGTGGTGTGCTAGGTGCAGTTGTTTGTCTGAATATTCCATGCTCCTCGCCGTAGGTATTAAATAAATATGAAGTAAACTCACCACCTCTATCTGATCTCAAACATTTTATCCTCATACCAGATTCATTCTCAACTTTTACATTGAATAACTTGAATTTTTCAAATGCCTCAAACTTCTCTCTTAAATATGTAACCCACCTCATTCTAGAAAATTCATCAACAAAAAGTATAAAGTACCTTTCACCATAATAAGATCTTGCTCTTGTAGGACCACACAGATCTATATGTACCAGATCCCACTTCCTTTTTTATGAATAAGATTTTCTTTTAAAACTACTTCTAGTCTACTTCCCCATAATACACTCTCTACACATAGTATTAGATGGTTTCACAATCTTAGGTAGATCTCTTACTGTATTTTTCGTATTTTCCTTCACAATGTTATCAAAGTTAACATGACAAAATCTTCTATGCCATAACCAAATATTATCAACCTTCGCAATAAAACAAGAAGCTTCAGATGTATTCAATTCAAATGCATTACCTCTAGATTTAGTACCAGATGTGATCAAGTCTCCTGATTCACTTCTGATAGAACAATTCCCATCAATAAATTTCAATTGATAACCTATGTCCATTAGTTGTCCAACACTCAACAGATTATGCTTAAGTCCATCAACAAGCAATACATTTTCAGTATTAGTCTTTCCATCTAGAGAAATAGATCCAACTCCAATAATAAGCTTAGAAGTATTTTCACCAAATCTAACTACACCACCATCATATCTTTTCAGACTAACAAACTTGTTTTTATCTCCAGTCATATGATGTGAATAACCACTATCTATAACCCATTCAGATTTCTTTTCAACATGAGATACTAAAGTTTTTTCTTCGTGTATAGGTTCATCATCCTTAATAGCAATAAATCCAATTTCATCATCATCAGAGATGCCTTCACTAGCATAATAATATTCCTTATCTTTTGAATACTTTGATTTGTAAAACTTAGGTTTGTGTTTTGGAACCCTTGTAGGACATCGAGATGCAAAATGACCAATCGTGTTGCATGAAAAACATTTCAAAGGTAACTTGCCTTCAAATGTACCCTTACCTCTATTTTCTCTTCTAGTGATTAGGGCTACCACTTCATCTAGCTTTCTTTCTGCCTCATGTATCTATTCCCATTCATCAGCATAGTCTCCAAGTTCTTCTCTTAATTCACTATTGTTGGTGCTCGCAATTCCAGATAAGGTATTTTTTGTTTCTATGCACAGTCACCTTGAATGCTGACTCAAATTTAGGTAAATAATCTCCCAGTTCTGCAGCCTTAAAAGTAGTTAGCTTTCCAATCAACATCTCTCTGTTGAAGTTCGGTGTCAAAGGTATAATCTCCTCTATAGCTTGTACTTTAGTTCTGTATGTAGGTGTTAGAGATCTGAGAATCTTCGCAATCACTTCTTCCTCACTGTAAGTACCTCCAGAGTTTCTGATGCTAGTAACCACTTTAGTAATCCTCTGTGCATAGGCCATAATGTTCTCATCATCTTTCATTTTCAATGATTCCATCTTTGTCTTCCATTTTTTTAGCTTCACCTATTTTGTAAACTTATCTCCTTCATATAGTGTTTTCAATCTTGTCCAAATTTCATGTGTAGAATCTAAGTATTTTACTTCTGTGAATTCGCCTTCAGAAAGTGTGTTGATTAGTGATTCCCTTGCGACCATATTACATGAAAATAGCTTATTTTCATATTCAGTAAATTTATCCAATTCATCCTCAGTCTTTATTTTTTCCTTTCTTTTGTGATCATCCAGTAGTCAATTCCCAAACATAGCAAATGTGTTCTCATCTTGTTCTTCCAACTGTCAAAGTTTTCAGGATCAAATTTTGGACTATCCTTCTTGTAGTAAGACATCTTCAGGATCACCTCAAGGTGTTAAGCTTTCTCTCTAAGGAACGGTATCTTTGATACCAATTGTTAGGAATAACAGTCCACAAGCACAACTGAGAGGGGGGTGAATCAGTTGTGATACATATTATTAAACATTAAACTTTATAAACCAAAACTTTAGTTCAAATGATAACACAGTAAATGCCAACATAATAACACAATCCTCATTGTCAAGGAAACCATGTTAAAGGTAAAACCCCGGTGGGAATTAGAACCCACAAATGATGTATTGAGACTACAGTATCCATGTTAAAAGATTTAGCCCTGTTAGGTGCTTATTACAACATTACAATACATAGTCCTTGTCAAAGGACATACCCTTTTAGGAGTCAAGAGTAATAGTGGGCTCACTTCCCAAGCACACTTCCCAAGCAAGGTTAAAGCCACCCTCAAGGATTAACAGCCCGAACAAGTGTATATAATAAATATACAATCCAATGAACTGTCTGATAGCAACTATCTTTGCTTGGTCAATTCCAATGAAGTATTATAATCACAAACTCTTCTCTACAACCAATAGCCAATCAAGCTTCGCAGCTTCCACACTTCTCTATCTTTCAATTATCTTCACATCACTCTCTCATACTACTTATTTTCAAAAAGAAAGGATCTCTCATATATACCCTATTACAATAATTGATTAGGTTTTCCAATTAAGCTTTCCCAATATACAAATAATTATTTAACCCCTTGCTAAGATACACGAGGTACCTAAAACAAGTAAACATCAATTACAATACATCAGATGTACTCCAAGATCTGCAATTTGCACTCTCAATCCATAATACACGCTACATCTCTAAAGTCGGCCCCAAATAGGTCTCCTCCAGAATACACGCCATAGCTGACATCACCAACAATCACATGACTAGCGATCAACAAAAAACATTCCTCAATATGTCTTCTATCATCCCTTAAGCTCGTATAACTTGAATCATCGTTTCCTGTAAGATATACTCAAAACACAGAGACATGCTCTGTCAAGCATCACTGTCACAGTTCAAAAACTAGTCTTCACTAAAACATCTGTAACATCTTCCATATGCAATATTAAGCCAAGTGACCTTAGAAATAAGGCCATCACACATCCTTATACATATCCTCATCTTTGATCATTCTAATTCATCCGTACAGTGTTCGTACACTTCTGTCAGTCATCATACAATAGTAATAACCAGTCTATTTACTCCACAGAAACATATGTTGACAACAGTGACAAAACATGAATGCTAACAACATCAGCAGTACCCAATTCTGATATCATCCAACATCATAAATATTGGCGAAGTAGACTCTCACGAGCCCAAAAAAGTGGTCTACACTAGGGGCAATTAACAAGCTCGATCAAATACCCAAAATCATAACAACCATGGAATGCAATCCAATGAACATTCGGACTACAAAAAATGTTTGACCGTGTAAGAAGCTTTGAAAATCTTGTGGCATAAATACCCATCTCATTATTTTTCTTGAAATCATTCTACTATGTTTGAGAAGCTCAATGGCGTCAGGGGCATGAGGGCTATGCTATGGATCGAATTCCCTAAATTGAACTGCCAGGCGCAGGGCTTCCTTGTGCCACAATCTGGCAACTTGCCATTCTTGTCTGCAAAGGTGAGGTTGAGTTGGATGAGAGAAACTAAATTTACATTCGCCATCATAGTCATTTATTATACTCTTTCTTGCTTCTAAAATTTGCAAACACCGTCACAACGTTTGTTCCAGGAAACTCTGTATCCATGGCCACATAGGGAAATTTCTTCGCAACTGCCCGGATCAATTCAATTTCTCTCTCCACATTTTGAGCCCACACTTCCCGTATGAAAACCTTTTGTTTTTTCGTCATTGTCAATTATGATGCATGCACAGTTGCAGAATCTTTAGAACACGCCAGTTAGAACTTGAGGTGAATCTTCTCGAGAATGGTTTTACATTACTGCTACTGCTGAAAAATGGTTTTATCTTACTGCTACTACACTGCTTCCTGAAAGATGTGCTCATTCAACATATGTCAAATTTTAAAAAATTTGAATGAATATGAAATTTATAAAGAAATTCCCTTCTATTTTTTCTCTTAATTTTATGACGCTCTCATTTTTTTATTTTTAGTTTGAGCTTAAGTTTAGTTTGAGTTGTGCTTTAGTTGAAGTTTAGTTTGAGTTGTGCTTTAGTTTTAAATATTTAAAATTTATAATAATATATAGTTAGTAAATAAATTATTTAAATTTAGCATTATAGATTTATTATATTGGTATATTTTTAGTGAGGTATTATAAAATAGAATAGCATCATTTAGATTATTTTTAGTTTGAGATTTACTTTAATTTTAAATCTTTTAAAATTTATAATAATATATTTGATAAATAAATTATTGAAATTTTGTATTATGTCTATTATATTAGTATATTTTTAGTTAAGTACTATAAAATAGAAATAATTAATATTTTTTTGTGCTATATGTTTATTATATTAGTATATTTTTAGTTAAGTACTATAAAATAGAAATAATTAAGTATTTTTTGTGTTATGATTTGTTAATAGAACTATCAATTTTATTATTTTCTTAATATAGCTATTAATTGTCTTATCATTTTAAATTTTTAAATTTTAAATTTTACTCTTTATAATCATTAACACTCTAATAAAATTGTTAATTATTTTTTATTATTCTTTGATCTATTAATTTAATATTTCTATAATATTAGTTTTTATTGTTTTTATTCTTTATTTTGCAATTTCTAATTATATTTGAATCTCTAACCAAAATAAAAAATTAATAAATGTTATTACTTTTTAATTAACTTATTTTAGTTTTATCAATGATAAATATATTATTCATAATTTTTGCTTAACTTTTCTTTGTTTTGTATAATATTTATAAATTTCAATAACTTTGTATGTCTTATTTTTAGTTGTTTTTTTCAATATTTTCTATTTTATGAATCTCCTTTTATTTTATTTTCTTTTATTTAATTGAACAATTATTTTTGTATCATTTTGATGATAAATTATAGATTATATTTAGAAAACATCAATACAAAAAATAAATGTAATTATAATTGAATAACTTATTTAATTATAATTATGAATTATTAGAAACTTCTATTAATGGGGTTTATAGAGTTAACTTTATTCTTGTGAATAGAACAGAAATGGTTTGTCGACCCACAATTAGCAGAGAGAAATATTTTTCAAAAGATCTTAACTAAATTTAATTTCGCTTGTACAACAATATGATTCTAATCCTAATACTTCACAAATATTAATCAACAAAATCTCAATAAGTTGATTCCAATTTTTGCAAAATACAAACAACAAAAATTCTCTTGATAAACTCAAATCTGACAAAATGACTTGATACACAATTTTATCCAGATAGTGTCATACACCTTTCTTTGCAAATGGCTTGGTCAGCTAAGAATAGTGATATCAGCCACCTCCATGCATATACAACAACCCTTTCAAAAGATCCAAGCCACAAACCCCAACAAAACTTCTGTTAAAAAAAACATCTTCATAAAACTTATCTTTCTTTGATGATTCCCTTGTATCTACATCCAAGAGGAATAATAATCGACAAAATCAAGGGAAACACTCAAATCTAAAACCAAGAGTCTTTCCAGATAGGAACGAACAAATTATAAAACCCTTAATCTTTACATTCCAAAGATGGATGACACCATCTTCACCGCCTGATTACATTAAAACAAAGTCAAAATCATTATGTTGTGCTCAGATATTCCTTTTTCCAGATGCAAGAAGTGTCTCAGTTGGATATAACCTACATCCAGGAGGAACAATAATCAACAAAATCAAGGGAGACACTCAAATCTAAAACCAAGAGTCTTTCCAGATAGGAATGAACAAATTATAAAACCCTTAATATTTGCATTCCAAAGATGGATGACACCATCTTCACCGCCTGATTACATTAAAACAAAGTCAAAATCATTATATTGTGCTCAGATGTTCCTTTTTCCATATGCAACTACAACAAATATTGCACAACTCCTCTCTCAATTAAGCGTGATCCCTCAACTTTACTTTCATATGACTAGCATACCTATATTTTAAAAATTTTAAGTAAAATATGCCAAGAAATATCATTTTCCAAAAGATTAAATATTTTCTTAAGTAAAATTATAATGCATTTAATTGAAACAAATATTATTGATTTCATTTTTTACCATTTCTTAAAAGGATAAAATCTTAAAATAAATTTTTTTAATATTACATATTGGTTTTTTTTTCATTATACTTTCTAATTGTAAAATGAATATTTCTATTATAAATTTTCAAAATTGATTATCATACTTTCTTCAAATATTTCATTTAAAATTAATTTTAATACTTGCACGAATTAAATTAGAAACTTAAATGTGTTTAACACATTAATATTTAATTAAGTGCAATTGCCCACCTTTACCATTTTATAATATCTTGCATTATATGATTTAATAATAAAATGTATAATGTGAAGAATAAAAATAATAATATTTGGTTTACCACATATGAAATCGCACATTCAACTATGAAATGTTATGGAAGCAATTATTAAATATTAATATTGTTTATAGAAATCTCCGTAGGAAAAACCACATATTAAGTGGCAGAAAACACAACTTTAGAAACAAATATTGAACATATAGGTTAGTTTTTTATGAGGCCCAAATTAACACTTCATATACCGAAAGAAATCTGAAAAATAATGTTTAATAAATTAGTTTGTATAGTTATAATTGTAAAAATTTAAAATATAGTTATAAATTTTTAATGTAAGGTGGAATTTAAATAATAATAAATAAAGAATTAGTGAAATACTAAAATTATATAATATAGTATATATGATATAGTACTTTTATATTATATATTATTGAATAATATATGTTATATATTAGAAATTGTAATAATTATTTATAGCATATACATATATATTAAAAATAAAATATAGTAAATTTTTTAGAATATATAATAGTTATATAAAATAAATAATTGAATTTTTTAATGAAAATAATATGTTACACTAATAAAAATTAGGAAGGCTCTGAAAAAAGGGGTCCTATAAGACCAAATCAATTAAACCAATCACGATTAAATAAGTAATTTATAGAATATATTTAATTCACAAATAAATATTTAAACTTTACAAATAGTTGAACAAGAAAAAAATAGTGATTTATGATTGGTTCATTGGTGTAAAATTAATTCACTATTCGTGACCGAATGCAATAGTATATAGGAGTTCTAGGAGGGTTTTTGTTGTTCACTTCTCCCTGCAAACTTCCAACAAATTTCATACATTGGCCTCTTCCCCTAGGATCTTCTTTGGGGCTTCTCCACGGGGGAGGTTGTTTTCATCACAGATTAATGATGGCAACTGAACGAAGAAACCAGGAATTTACTCACCTCCGCGTCAACGTGAAACCTAGGTCAATCCATGAAGGTTTTTCAAATAGAAGTCTAGAGAAACAACATGAGGGTTTCTTTCCTTCCCAACATCTTGGTGATACGGTCAATCGAAGATCTGAGGATTTTGTTAATCGTTGCCCTGCTTCATCTTCAGGTATGCTATATTCTCCACCGCATAGAAGAATTATTGATAAGAATGGTAAAATAAATAGTAGAAAAAATAAAGTTGATGTCGGGAAGGAAGCAAAATCTTTTGAAGGAATTAAACGTAACCATAGGAAACTAGAGATTAAACATGGTTTGGCCAGTAGACAACAACAGATGTGTGCAGAGTATGGTTTGTTTTGTAGATAGAAAGGCATTAGGGCTTCAGCAGGGATGATAGTGAATTGGATGAAGGATCAACTCAATAATGAGGTACGCATTACAATTCTTCAAGAAAATTTCCTTTATGTAGATTGCTCGAGTGTCTCACTCAAAGAGAAACTTCTGTTGAAGGGTTTCCCCAATTTTAGGGACATAGGGTTTGTATCCCTAGACTGGTTACCTTTCTTTAATCCGTTAAAATTAGAGAATTTTACGGTAGAGAGAGTGATTAAATTAAAAAATCTTCCTATTGAACTATCAGATGATGACTCGGTATGGGAAATAGGTAATGATTTAGGGAAATTTGTAGGTTTCATCAATTTTGACAATGCGCATACAGAGAGATTCATCATTGTTAGTATGGATATTAATGCTCCAATCCCCCCTTTGGAACTATGCAGTGATGCAGGTTCGGTCATTATCTTTCCCAAAATCTTTTATGGGGATTTTGAGGATCTTGGAAACCCTGGGGTGGATCCTCTGAAAGTAAGTGAGATAGAGAAGTTTTCAAATCGATCCCAGGATGCCCCTCCGCCTTCAAATCTTATAAACTAGGTTAATATTAGACCCAAGGAGGTAAAGGAATTCAGTATAGATTTTTTGCCCAGCATAGGGGGTTTCAACATAGTCAACCAGAAGGGTAAGCTAGACACCTCTTTATTCTTACTCCCCCTTAAGAATAATTGTCTGAATAGTGGGAATGAAGTGGGTTCCCATGTTTATTCTAGATCGAAGGGAATAATTTATTCTCATCCTGATTCTTTGAAGTTTAGTGAAAAAGGAGAAACAGACATTTTGTCTTTTTGTCTTGTTTCATTGACCCCAACACCAAATGTAGAAAGCCTAGGTGACCCCTCCACTGAAGAGACAGAGGATGCAAACAAAGTCGTGGAAAAAGTAAGGATTATCTCTGAATATGTAGGTGAGAGTCTTGTAGAAGAACTGATGGATAGATTTATGGATGAAATTTTTGATGAGGAGGAAGTTGTTAGGCAAAGACAATTCCTGATTAGGGAATGTTTGGCGCCTGACTCCCCTCTTACAAAAGAAGAGAGATTTTTGGAAGAGGAGGATAAACTTAAAGATGATATCAATTCAAGCCTAGGCCTAGATTCTTCTTTGCCTAGAAATGAATTTCCTGATTGTGCCACAATCCTACGTAAGCGAGGGAGGAAATCCTTTAAGGAGTTACGATCTCAAGCAAGGGCGGCGACTGGCCAGGTTAAACTAACTGACATTTTTAATACAGGGAAGGGGAAGTTCCTTCCCAAGGCATTATGAATCTTATTACATGGAATGTTAGGGGCATGAATGCCCCTAACAAATAGCACATTCTTTTGCATTGTATTTCAAACATTAATCCAGATATTATTTTATTACAAGAAACCAAATTAGACCAATCTAGATATAATATACTTATTAAAAAACTGGGTGTGAGAGAAATATGGGGTGTTCCAGCTTCTGGAGCCTTAGGAGGTGCAGCCTTTATTTGGGACCCTAGATCTATGACTCTCTCTGGCTTAGAAGAACACCCTAATTGGTGTTGTGGTAAGGTTTCTAACCATTGATCAAACATTAAATTCTATGTTTTAAATATATATGGACCTATTTTGAGTATAGATAAGGAAAGAGTGGAAAGAAATTGAAATGAAATTTAGGGAATTTGGTCAAGATACAGTAATAATAGGAGGAGATTTCAATATGATCACAAATTTATTAGAAAAAAGAGGAGGCTTTGTCCTTCTATCTAAAGCTGCCATGAAATTCAATGATTGGATTAACAAGAATCAGCTATGTGAGATAGCCACAACTGATGAATTTTACACCTGGAATAATCGAAGGAAAGGATTTAGTTTTATAGCCAAACAATTAGATCATTTATTTGTTAAAGGAGATTTTTCTTTACTCCCATTTACTTTATTAGCTAAGGTTCTTCCATTTTCAAGCTCTGACCATTTTCCGGTAGAATTAAAAATCATAACAGACAAAAGTCCATAAAATTATCCTTTTAAATTTGAAAAAATGTGGCTAAAAAATGAATTATTTTTAGGAATGATTAAGGACTAGTGGGAGGAAATTGTAATCATAGGATCCAATCTCTATCAGATAGTTAACAAACTCAAAATCATTAAACTTAGATTGAAAGCATGGAATAAAGTAAGTTTTGGCAATATTTTTAAGACTAAAATCTCCCTTGAAACTGAAATGAAATCCTTAAATGAAAAATTCATGATAAAGGGTATGGACTCCACCCTTTATGAAGAAGAAAGACTCCTGTTAAATAAATATGAGGATGTATTAGCTAAAGAGGAGATCTATAGGAGACAGAAATTCGGGGAGACATGGTTAGCTGAGGGAGACAAGAACACAAAGTTCTTCAACAATAGCACAAAGCAATGAAGATGTTTTAATAGGATAACATCCATTAAAGGGAAAGGGAATAATTGGGTTGAGGATCCAAAAGATATAGCCAAAGAAGTTGTGGATTACTTTAAGGAGATCTAACTTAAGGAAGCTTTGCCTAATGCAGATATTAGTATTCTGGGTAACATCCCTAAGGTTATTTATAAAGAACAAAACCAGCTTCTCATGGCTATATTTTAGAAAGAGGAAGTTGAAGCAATCCTGAACAAAATGAACCTGGATAAATCACCAGGGTCACATGGCTTCCCAACTTGTTTTTTTCAGAAGTGTTGGTACTTTATGGGAGATGAGATTACTGTTGCACTAGATGGTATCAGGAATTCGGGGAACCTACTTAAAGAGGTTAATAACACCTTCATCACCCTAATTCCTAAAAAATAAAACCTAGAAACATTCAATGATTTTTGACCTATTGCTCTTTGTAATACCTTATATAAACTTTTTTCTAAAACTATGGCGAGTAGACTCCAAAAACTTCTCCCATATATCATAAGAGACGAACAGTCTGGTTTTGTTCCAAGTCGTTCAATATATGATGGTATTATTATCACCCAAGAAGCAATGCATTTTGTTAAAAACAACAAAAAACCAAGTATGTTCATTAAGCTAGACATAAAAAAAGCATATGACAAGGTTGATTGGGATTTTTTAACAAATTATTTGTTAGCTTTCGGTTTTGACAAAAGGTGGGTAGACCTAATTAAAACTTGTATCTCTACCCCTAAATTATCCTTTTGGTCAATGGATCTCCTTAGGGATTCTTTGGGATTTCTAGAGGGATCTGTCAAGGGTATCTGATTTCCCCTTTCCTCTTTATAATTATGGCAGAAGCCCTAGGTCAAATTATTAACAAAGAAAGAGAAGATAAACATATTCAGGGCATCCAAATAACTAGTGGGACAGATGCTATTACCCATCAACAGTTCATGGATGATACAATGTTGAATGGGGAGAGCTCTGCTTAAGAGGCCAGAGAAATTAAAGTCATTCTAGTCAAGTATTCTTCTGCTTCAGGACAAGAAATTAATAAGAAAAAGTCTGAGATATTTTTTTTCAATACAGAAACCTCTTACGTAAATGACATATGCAAAATTTTAAATTTTAAAAAAGGTTCTCTTCCTTGCAAATATCTAGGATTATATCTGGATCAAGATTCAAGATCATCTACTGGATGGAATCTCACAGTAGAGAAAATAAAAGGTAGAATGTCATCGTGGAAAGGTAAATGGTTGTCTTCGGCTGGGAGAACCATCATGATTCAATCTATTCTCTTATCTATTCCTATGTACCAATTAGCTTGTGTTGATCTCCTGGCTAAGCAACGCAATGAACTTAATAAAATAATGAGATCTTTCTTCTGGCAAGGGACAGCAAAAAAATAGAAAATAGCCCTTCTTGCATGGGATAAGGTTTGTAGGCCTAAACATGAAGGAGGGTGGGAATCAAAGACCTAAAATTTTAGAGCAAATCCTTTGGGGCTAAACTTGTTTGGAAAATGATCAACTCACCTAACCTCAAATGGGTAAATATTTTATCACACAAATACTTAAACCAGCCACACACTATTAATATTTTAAGAGAATCTAATCCCCCTAGAGGTTCAAGGATATGGAACTTTATGCTGGACAGTAAATTGATTATTCAAGACAAGCTCTCCTGGAACATCGGTCAGGAGGATGATGCTTTGTTTTGGTCTGACACATGGGAAGGACAACCTGCAATTTCTCATCTAGGAGATTGGTCCATATTGAGAGATATTATGGAAGCATCTTGGGGTACTAATGTTAAGGATTATGTTACCTTTGATAAAAATTCTAGGTATGGCTGGAAATGGAAGGATTGTCCTGACCTGTTATTACCTATGGAGGAGGAAGAAAAACTCAAATCAATTCTGGCAACTAGGAAAATCATTTTTAAAAAACAAGCGGATAGACTTATATGGGATGGAAATAAGACTGGTCTATACAAAATCAAAGGTGGCTATAATCTTCTTAGGTCCAAGACTGTTATCCATTGTGACCCCCCTCCCTATAACTATTATGGGGCAATAATTCAATGCCTAAAGCAGGGTTTTTCGCTTGGTTAGTTTGGAATAAGAGAATCTTGACTACAGAGAGATTCCAGCGTATGGGCTATAATGGCCCAAGTCAGTGCTCCAAGTGTGAAGCATAGGAAGAATCGATGGATCATTTACTTCTTGCCTACCCCTTTTCCAAACAATTTTGGGATTGGCTTTGTAATAAACTCAATTGGAAGTCTGCCTTCCCTAACTCTATTTCAGATTTTCTTGTGTCTTGGCCACATCTTAATAAGGACTTCATTTTTTGTCTCTTATGGCCTCTAGATCCTTCGATAGTGCTCTGGGAAAAATGGAAGGAGAGAAATAGGAGAATTTTTCAAGATTCTAAGATGGAAGTTTCTAATCTAATAAATAAAATTGAAAGCTCCATAATTGAAGTAGCCAATAATAAAATCATGATGAGTAATAACAAGGAAGCAATTATGACTCAATGGGATGGCAGTACCAGGAACAATTTGATCAGACTAAAAATACCTCCCTTCATAGGTAGAGGGGATGATCTACCCCAAAACAAATGTAGCACTTGCACTTAAGCTCCACCCCAGGCAGGTTGGTTCAAACTTAACTTTGATGGGGTGTCTCGAGGTAACCCAGGTATGGCGGCTATAGGTTGTTGCATCCATGACTCAAAAGGAGTGGAAATCACTTAGAGTAGTAAATTTATAGGTAAAGAGACAAATAACTGGGCAGAATTGGAGGCCTTGGTGGTAGGGTTGTCTCTCTGTCATCAGTTAGGCATTAAAATGCTCGTTATTGAAGGTGATTCTGCCATCATTATAAATGCCCTTAGGAAAGGTTCTCTTCTTAATTGGAGATTAGACTCTATCCTTTCTTCAGCATTAGCATTGTGCAACTCCTTTGATCAAATCATGATTAACCATATCTACAGAGAAGGTAATTACCGAGCAGATGAATTACCCAATCTAGCTATTGACAATTTCCTAAAACACAATAAGTGGACCCTTAATAGTAACAGTAAATAAAATAAAAACTTAATGTTAAAACAGAAAATAATTTTTTATACGAATAATATATGGGAACAAATATTCTATTTTTTAATCGAGGGAGTTTCGTATTAAATAGTACTTATATATCTCATTCAGATTGATGAGTAAAATATACTCTCCTCTCATCCTTTACTAATTATGATTAAAATGCAATTATTATTGAAAATTGTAGTACTACTTTCATATTCCCACCTCACCTTATGATATCAACAATTGAGTCATGCATGAGTATAGCTACTCATGCAATAAAGGAAGTAGTAAGTAACATTGATAAAAACCCACATGTCTGTACACCCGTAATAAATGACCAATTTAAGTAAAAGAACAATTATTACCTAGGGGCTGGCGATTAAAAAGGCTAATTCAGGGTTAAGTACTCGGTATCCTATATTATAGGTAAGAGGAGGATTAAGAAGCATTGTCAAGTGTTAGCAAGGAGATTTCTAGCTATGAAGATCAGTTATCAGTAAGGATGGAAACCAGGGTAATTATGTTTACGCTTAGCGATAATCGAGCTATGGCTTTTCGGGGAACCATAAAACCTGAAAGGTGGAATAATATCTTGAAGCCTATCCCGGAAGCAGCCAGAAGGGCTCTAGAGAAGGGTATGGGGGACACCCATTTTAATAATTCCTTCACAATCTGGACGAATGGAAACATTGTGGGTCTTTTCATTGCTTTGGCAACCTTTGTTGGCTGGAAGAAGAGTGAAATCATGGAGGTCACACAGTTAATTTTTACATATGACATTTTGGGTGGTTTGGAAAATATGGTTTATTGCATTAGCAATCAGTTAACTGTGTCATTCACGGAAGCAATGATGCATACGGAAAAAAAGAAAAGTTGAAGGATATCCCTAATAGTCAACAAGTTCCGATGATTATTTTCAAAGATGAAAAGGTTTTTGACACTCACTGGCCCGAGATGCAAAGAAATTTGGATTTCTTGTTTAATCAGCTACTGAAAAGAGAAATGGAAAAAGATTTGCTCCTCAAATATTGGCGAGATGAAGGTTTTGAAATCCTGAATCTTGTGGAAGACATGGAAATGGAAACTTCCGTATAGTTGCACCATCAGTAAAGAAATACTCAAAATATATGAAGGATTCGGCAAAGGAAGAAGTGGTCATTATCATAGTCAAAAAAGGCAAAGGGGATTGGAGTTGTGACCTACTCAAGAAGAACTAATTAGAATTTGTTGTTAGCCATAAGGGTTTTAGTAAGTTTTAGTTATAGTTGATATAAGTTTTTTTTTTACAGTATTAAATAAAAGGGTAAGAGATACAGTAGCGAATAATTTTGAGTAAGAAATTTCAGTAGAATATGGGTAAGTAACTATGGAGTAATCAAAAAAAGAACAATGTATAGAAGTATAGGGTAAGTACTGTGGATTAGCTGGAAAAAAGTACTCTGTTAAGAAGTACAAATTGTAATGTGTGTGTGTGTGTGTGTGTGTGTGTGTATATATATATA
>MU226096.1:22751-41971 GCA_018584345.1 Thuja plicata
TACCTTGTTAGGAGTATTACAGTGGAGACCTGTTAAGATCTACTTCGTTTGAAGCTTTAGCAACACTGTTAAGTGTGCACTCTGTTAAGAGATTTGTAAACAACGGTTAAGTCCACCTTCTACAAAAGGATTTTAAATGTGATGCACTTGTTAGAATACAACTACATAATTCTTTGATCTGATGACATATGAAATCTCCAATTGTTGATAATAGATCTAATAAATCTTCCTATGTATGAGTAATCATCTTTTCATGATTGAATAATACCTTTGTCTGCTCGTCAGTAGCCTCTGTGTTTTCTTGATAACCGGTGTGATCTGTTTCTGAACTTTGAATGAATTTTTCCTTATGCTCCTTAGATTCTCTTCGTGGCTATCAACAATAATGAATTCATAATTCACAATTGGTTGAACATCTATTTATACTAGATTTTAGGTCAATTCTTGATTCACGCTTTCGCAAGTTAACTCTAGATCCAAGGTTTACAACTTGACCTTGATCTTTAGTTAGATATGTTTTAGATCCATTAGGATGATTTAAAACATTTACATTGTGCTTTCTTGACCCTCAAGTAATGATTTAAAACAAATTAAAAGTCTATAAATAGAATTACAATGTTGTATCTGACGTAAAACTCAGATCTATTATTTGTGGGTTCTCTAACTGACTGTCAGTCCTGATGGTCGATCTGCTCTGTCAGTCTGTCGGTTTTATTTGTTGTCGGTGTTCCTTTCTTGAACTGTTCGTTGGTCAATTCCTTTTTGTGCTCCGTTGGTTCTGTTCTCAAAACTGTGTCATCGGTGATGATCTTGTTTACTTCGTCGGTGTTTACACTTGTCAGTGTTCATCGGTCAATTCCATACTTAGCATTTTCTCATGAATTTTTGTTCTGTCGGGTATGCTCGTTGTTTTTCGGTTATGCTTGCAGTCTGCTAGTTATGCTTGTACTGATGATCTTTGTCAATGTTTTTCACTAAGTGTGCTAATGGAAAAATAATGTCATCAATCTCCCCCTTTGACATTAGTATCAAAAACATGATATGTGCAACATACTGAATGTATTAGTATGTACACATGTGTATACTCCTTCCTTAGTCATTTGAATGACTCTCGCTATGTATATGTTGGTAAGTGTAAGTATATATACATTTCCTTATGTACTCTCTTTTTTTGATATATTGTACATAACTATCTTTACATATATGTTCCTTCTGTACATACAATATACATTTCCTTTCTATTCCTCCTTTTTTGATAATAAAGGCAATGGTACTTACATCTTGTCAAAAAGGTGGGAATGTGAGGACTTGATCTCCTCCATCATATTTTCCCATTTATCCTTCAACATTTCTAGATCCATGTGCTCAAGTGATATCCTTACGTGTATATCATAGATGTTGTCTACTAAAGACATCTCTGGGGTTACAATTAAGTTTCTGGCTTCATAAATATGTTGTTGTAGAATAGTAAGATTAGGCAAGATGTGTGCTTGTAGTTTAGTAATCTCACCTCGTAGTTGTGTTTTAGCATCCCATATTTCTTGCCTTGGCCTGTTAGCCTCAATGACCTTGTCATGATGTGCCTTGATACTGTCTGCATTTGAGGTTAGGCTTTGTGCACTTGTTGTTACATTAGAATCTATTTCTGCTAAATTTTCACTATTTTCTTTTGTAAACTTTTCAAGCATGCACATCTTTTGAACTAAGGTAATTGCCTCAGCAATCATTGGCTCTAATTGATCAATTAGTTCAGAGAGCTTTACCTTGTTCACTGCTACTTCTTGGATGATCTTATCAATTAACTTGAATTGATACATTTTCTCTGCTTGTTCTTCCATAGCTTGTTATGCATCTATATTATGTTATGTGATGGCATCAGTAAGAACAGCAATATGCTCCTTAACTGTAGCATTTGGTTTAAGTTTCACCTCAGGAACAAGTTGTTGGAGAATGTCTCTCACCTTGTCAAGTGCCATTGTTTCCCTGTGTTCCTATATCATTTTCTTCTGAATGTCTTTCCTTTGTCATATCACTCCAAACTCTTGAATTTTATCACTATCCAAAGTAGTAATATCCCAGTTTGGGACTTCTATTACTTCATCCATTGTAACAGCCAAGATGTCTTTCTTCAATGTTTTCTTCTTCTTCTTCTTTGGCTAGGTGGCAGATTGATGTACTACCATTTGTAATCTTTGAGATTGGGTTGACTTGGTAGGTGAGGGTCGAGAAGATGAAGCGTCTTGTTGTTTTTGTTCTGAGTCCACTGGCTGGTTTTGTGAAGGCATCTCCTCATTGGCCTTAGGTGTATCAACAGATATATTTTCTTTTTGATGTGTGCCTTCATCCTGCTTGACTTCTTCACTCTTATCTTTTACTTCAACCTTTCTCAATGTATCCTCAGTTTTTTTATCTACTTCTTTGTTTTGATCATTTGACACTTCTTGCTGATTGTCAGTTGCATCTTTCATTTCTGTCTCTGTATCCTTTTGAGTGTTGGATGCATCTTTGTTTTCATCAGTACCCATATCCTTGGGTAAATCATCATCTTTCTTAGATGATTTATCTTGACTTGATTGAATATCAATAGCATCTATTAATATATTCATGTTTGTTGGTGTATTGACTGTTGCAGTGTCAATATTTGAATCCTATCCGTCGGTATTGCCCTTTGCAGTATTTATGTCTTCATCTTTTTGTACTTCTACTGCAAGGTCTTTTCTTTTAGTGTCATAGACAATGTTTTCTAACCATGATTCATCATTTATATCATCATCTAAGTTACCTTTTAATGTTAACTCTTCTTTGGTAACTTCTTCATCCTCTAAACTGATGTGAATTGGACTTGCTGGTAATTGATTTTCCTCACTATTTTTAGGCCATTCTTCATCTATAATATCAACCTGTTTCTGGCCGATTATTTGAACTTCTTCACTATCTAACTTAGCTATTGATTTATCTCTCTAAGTGACAGTTTCATTCTAATAACTGCTCTCCTCAGCAGGATTGAGTATCTTGCTCCATTTATCATGAGCTTGTTCTAGCTCTATAAACTTCTCTTCCAGAAATTTGTAGGCTCTCATTTTGGGTAAGAAATTTTTCTCATATTTCTACATGATTTCATTTATTTCTTGCCTTTTTTATTCAGGAGGCATAAGAGAAACAAGTACTCTTTCTCTTATCCTTTTCTCCTCATGGAGTGCAAATGTGAACCTAGAAGATAATCTAATCAACAGTTCTTGAGGTACATCACATGTAGTGAATTGAAGTGGGACATAATAGTGTCTGCACATTTTGGCTATAATTGCATCTTCAATTTTATTTTGTTCTACAGAATCCCATCTCAACCATTTCCTAATCTTAGGATGTCCAATAGATGATGCTTCTGAAATGTACTTACAAATTTCATCAATGTTTTCAGTAGTTGATGTCACCTTTGTTGTTTCCTTTGTTTGTTCAATTGTAGTGTCAGGCTCATCCATAACTGAGTCCTCTATATCCTCATTTTTCTGAACAAACTTTCTCCTTTTGGTAGGTTTCCCAACTGGTTGTTTTCCCTTTGGTGTGCCAGGTTTCCTCTTATACACCTTTCCTTTTACCATGGGAGTAGGAGTTGCATCCTTTGTTGTCTGACTCCTCATTCTTGACTTCTTAGGTGGAGGAGGAGGTGGTGAATCAGACTGCTCTTCCTCTGACTCATTTTCCTCCACTGTATCACCAATGGGTAGCTGGTCCTCGGTGATTTCCTCCTTACCCTCTTGTTCCTCTTCACCTTCCTTTTCTTCTTCACCTTCAGAAGATATATTCAATTTCTTTTTCAAATTCTTCACCATTATGCCTGACTATTTTACAGCTTTCTTGATAACAAGATCTATTTTAATCTTTTGTTTGGCCTCTTCATAGGTGCCAAATCTTTGTTGCTTGATGTCCACTAGTTCATTTAGTAGTGCATGAATGCACTCATTGGCTAGTCCTGCTTTGATTTCATATTCTAACTGTGTAAGCCATGACTTCCTAGGTACTATAGCTTGGATGTACGTGAAATTAGTATCTACCATGAAACATATATTCTCTTTGTGTTCCTCTATCATATTTTCAGGAATCCTTGTTCTTGATTGCAACATTTCCTTAATGGTTTTGAAATACTCATGCATCACATTATCAAAATCTGTTCCTAGTGATTCTATGAATTCACCTATCTGAATGGTTATAGGTCTGCTTGTGTCCCATACAAATTTTCCTATTGAAGGAAAGTATTCTTCAAAGTAAAAGAATATGCACATTATGAGGGAACCAAACTTACAAGTGTTTATTCTTGATGATCTTATAGTGCACATGTTCTCCTCCAGTTGATGTAATAGGATCTCTGCAAGATCCATCTTCTTTCCCTGTTTGATGATCTTGTATGTTGTGCTCATAGAAGTACTTGATATGCTATTCATTCTTCTCGCTTGGAAGATTCTATATCCAACAACACATACTCCAAACTTCAGCTCTACGTCAATAATAGTGTTGACCTTAAGTGCTCTTTTGTCTGATTTAGCACCAGTCAGTTTTTCAACTTCCACCAGGGATGGGTGCTTGTGATCTTATGGTTTGTCGGTCGTAGGATAACCAGTAACCGCGTGAATAACATCCTTTGTTATTGGCTTTGACTTATTAAGCCATAAAGTCTTTTTGTGCATTCTGCTAAGAAAAATCTTTATCCACTCTGTTTTGAAGACTTTGGGAAAATGCAGTGCATTCATGAGTCCCTTTACTTCCAGATGTTTATGCTCTTCTTTGAGCTTTCCAGCGTCATCACATAGTGCCCTATAGGCATTATCTAGGTCTAGATCTCCTATTTTTGAGATCTTGCAGTGTATATAGGACCTTACGTCCTCTACCAGCAAAACCCAAGGTGGGATTCTAGAGAATGCTCTGGAAGCGTCAGGTTGTGATGCTATTTCTGGGTGTAGCTTGAATTTGGGATCAACACAAGAGCCTCTTCTGACAAGCTTGAATGATTTCTTCTTGTCTTCCTTAATCTTCTCAACTCTAGAAGTCGATGCCATTGTGTTGCAGAAATTTAGGGCTTTTCACAAATAAAACAGTGTGGTCGGTGAATGTGATTACTTACGGATTCTCTGTGATTGCCTGTGAATGTGAGTGCTTTGTGTCAAATTGATTCTTCCTAGGTCACACTCCAAATTGCTTGAAATCACTCTGCTCTGCTTGAAAATTGCGGGTGCAAAAATGAGTTTACCCGTCGGGCTTTTATAACCTTTTTGTGCCCTAAGTTGTCATTAATGCTTACCAACTCATCGGTATACAAAGAATGAGTTTTTTGGTAGAGACATTCATAACATCTTCGATGTCTATGCAAAGTGTCAGGGTTGCAAGCAGCTTTGGTGACTTCACCTATGATGGTCGGTAAAGTGGCGAAGACAGCTTTCGTTGCCTCAAGGTTCACCGATGTCTATCAGTTTACACTTAGCTTGTGTAATGACCAATACATTTTGGTAAGTAGTGCTAACTTTTCTGTGTGTGTTCACCGATGCAAATTGTGCCCAATAACTGATGGTTTATTTTCAATAGTTTAACAAATAACAATATATTGCATCTTTATCCATGCTAATATTACAATATGAACTATGTGCAATGGAACCGATCCATAATATAGCTTGTCATAATGTATTTCCATACATACTTGTGCATTTTAGTTGGATGTAGTGATGTCAAAGGATCCATTGGATGGGGTGTCATCATTTGTATTTCTTGTTCCTGCACCTTCAATGTCTGTGGCTTTTACCCACATCTTGTTTCTCATTCTCTTGATGTCATCAATAGTATTTCCATTGGGATGAGTACTTGTATCTGTCAGTCAATTTTTGCAATATTTTATCACATGTCCAACCTTATGACAATGCAAACATGCCATGCCTGGATTGGTCCAACCTCTTGACCTTCCGGTCCACTTTCTCATACAGTTGGCAGCAATATGACCATACCTTCCACATGTTGTGCAATTTACCCATGTGTTATAGTCCCAAACATATGAGTTACCTACTCTTGTTGGTTTGTGGCTATTATTAGTTTATTTTGGTGTCCAGGCCTTGTTTTTATTTTTTCAGCACTCTTCATGTGTATGCCCATTCATCTTGCAGGTAGGACAATACTTGTCCATATAGGTTTTCCTCTTTGGATTTGTCACTTTGGATCTGCATTCATATGCCTTGTGTCCTTTCTTTTGACATTTATAACAATTACCAGTGAAAGTAGATTGTGCTTGAGAAATACCTTTCATTTTGCTTCTGCAGATGTTTGAGGTGTGGTCGGGTTTTCCACAGTGATTGCATGACAGCTTCTTGGATCTTGGGGTTGTGAAAGCATTCCTTTGATCTGGTTGACTAGAAGATTCACAATTCTTGTTGTACCCTAATCCTGTGTAGTTGTTGACTCTTCTCTATCCATCAAGAAAATCATCTATCCTTTTGTTGTTTTCTTCAACTTTCTTGATCAATTCGTTGTGTTGATTCTGGAATTTGATTTCATGCTTCAATTTTCATTCTCTTCTCTTAGCTCACCGATAATCTGTATTCTTTCAATGAGTTATGTATTCAGTTTGTTTTCTTCTTGACTCATAAGAATAATCTGGTTGGTAACCTCATGGTGATGCTCAGTAAGTCTTTGAATCTCTAATTCTTTTTCTTGCAGCTTCTCTGTTATTTTCCTCCTATCATTAATGGCTAGTGTTCTTTCATTTTCAGATTTTCTTGCATCATTCATGACATCAATCATTCTTACCATTTGAGTTTCTTGACCGATTTGCAGCATCTTGATTTTCTCTGTCAGATGTAGATTGACCTCTTGTAGACTTGTGATTTCTTCTAATGATGTGTCTGAAGCTTTTCTTGTTGATGATTCTGTTGTATCAAAGTAATCTTGTATTTCTAATTCTTTGTAGTCCTCATTCAGCCTGGTTTCCATAATATTTCTTTCATCAAGAAGTTTTCTTAACTTGATTCTTGCCTCTTTATACTGCTCATAGTTTATCTGCATCTGTAGCTCCTCATTCTCAATAGTCATGTCCAGTTTGTACTTTTCCATTGCTCTAATCTTTTCTCTTAAGTCTTTAATCTTTTCAAGAAAGAGACTTAGCTCTGTTACCAATTGTTAGAATTATATTGGAATGATGTACTGAGAGGGGAGGGGTGAATCAGTACTTCTAAAACTTTTCTTGGTTATCCCATTAACCCTTAGTCATCATTTTGTAAATTATCTTATCTAATTGTTCATCTTTCTTTATGTATATGCAATCATAACATACTTTCTTTAATATGTAACCATACAAGAAACATTCATGAAAATAGATAACACATGACACAAGATATGATATCACAGAAAAATCCTATTAGGAAGTAAAAACTGTGGTGGGGATTGTTACCCACAAGACTTCACTGTCTGCAGATAAGAAGGGGTCAGTTAAGGCTTACAATTGGTCATTTCTGATGACTTACCCTGTTAGGAGTATTACAGTGGAGACCTGTTAACATCTACTTCATTTGAAGCTTTATCAACACTGTTAAGTGTGCACTTTGTTAAGAGATTTGTAAAGAACAATTAAGTCCACCTTCTACAAAAATATTTTAGATGTGATGCACTTGTTAGAATACAACTACATAAGTCTTTGATCTGAAGACGTATGCAATCTCCAATTGTTGACAACAGATCCAATAAAGCTTCCTATGTATGAGTAATCATCTTTTCATGATTGAATAATACCTTTGTCTACTCGTCGGTAGCCTCTGTGTGTTCTTGATAACTGGTGTGATCTGTTTCTGAACTTTGCATGAATTTTTCCTTCTACTCCTTAGATGCTCTTCGTGGCTATCAATAATAGTGAATTCATAATTCACAATTGATTGAACATCTATTTATACTAGATTTTAGCTCAATTCTTGATTCACACTTTCGCAAGTTAACTCTAGATCCAAGGTTTACAACTTGACCTTGATCTTTAGTTAGATATGTTTTAGATCCATTAGGATGCTTTAAAACATCTACATTGTGCTTTCTTGACCCTCAAGTAATGATTTAAAAAAAAAAAAAACTCTATAAATAGAATTACAATGTTGTATCTGACATAAAACTTAGATCCACTATTTGCGGGTTCTCTAACTAACTGTCAGTTCTGATGGTCGGTCTTCTATGTCAGTCTATCAGTTTTCTTTGTCATCGGTGTTCCTTTCTTGAACTGTTCGTTGGTCAATTCCTTTTTGTGCTTCATTGGTTCTGTTCACAAAACTGTGTCATCGGTGATGATCTTGTTTACTTCGTCAGTGTTTACACTTGTTAGTGTTCGTCGGTCAATTCCATACTTAGCATTTTCTTGTGACTTTTTGTTCTGTCGGGTATGCTTGTTGTCTGCTGGTTATGCTTGCAGTCCACCGGTTATGCTTGTACCGATGATCTCTGTCAATGTTTTTCGCTAAGTGTACTAATGGCAAAATAAAGTCATCAATATATATATACTAATTGACATATTAACACATATTCAGTAAGACTATATACATTAATAGTTTTATGTTCACTAAGTAATGTGAAATAGGGGATAAAGTACTATGTAAAGAAGGAAAAGTTTTTTCTCATATATATACAATGCAAGCAAAATTTATTTCTGATATGGGTAAGGAAGATCTCTCCTTTTGGTTTCAGATAAATTTTTTAATCTAATATAATATGCCGAGTTAGAGGTACAAAAAGAAAACTATAGATTATTATGTAGAATATACTTTTCTATACGCCACTATAACTCTGAATATGGACATTTAGAAGTTATCCATAAGGAAGGCGGGCAATTTGATATTTGCCAAGAAATTGAAGCAAGGGGACGACACCTCTAGGGAAAGGACATTAATTTCTGGGTAGAAGCATAGAGGTATACAAATCAAGAAAGTGTTGATCTTTATTTTTGTACTCAAAAACAGGTATATAAATTCATATATATATATAGAATCATTGATCTAATAGATAAGGTGATGCATTAAGAATGGTATAGACATATGACATTCTAAATTCATTTTCTACTCTATGAATATATAATATTTTACTTAATAAAAATATACCAACGAAGACATATATGTTAGTAATACGTCCCATCATATCCCCCAACTGTTAAACTGCCAATCTGTTAAAGATGTATCGATGTCGCTTCCTTTCCTTAAGGCTTCATACTTCTCTCACCACTTTCCTTATATTTCAGCTCTGAAGAAACATGCCTTAGGCAAGTGGTCTTCTTAGTGTCTCAAAAATATGACCACACCCATTAAGCTCAAGGGTCCTCGAATACAAATTGCTTTTGACACACCCATTTCTGGGCCAAGGATAAAAAGTGTTTTACTTTCTTCTCATCGTTTAGTTGTCCGGGCAGTTCTTAGAATCTTGGGCAGAGAGTGTCTCAATAATTTGGATAGGCACAGAGTTAACTCGGATATTCCAGCCTTATTCAATGCCTTGGCCCTCCATGTTGGCACAGACAAACTTCCCTTGGGGATACTCTATAGAAGATTGTTCAAGAATTCTTACCTGGGATATTTGGATAAAGTTTTGGCTAATGTTAGGGAGGATCCTACAATTCCCAAACCATGTTTTTATGATCTATCTTTTGTGGGGGGTAGGCCAATCCCGGCTTTCCCTATTTTCCAAATAGATGACCTAGAACTCTTTGTCACTTGGGCACCTACAATGAGAATAAATCTAAACTTCCTTTATTGTTTCTTTCATGTTAAACTCTCGGATGGAGTGGACTGGATAGATTCTTTTATCATGGAAGATCAAATAGGAGTTTGGGAATCAGATTCTGAACTTAGCACCAATATTGTATACCTTATCCAAGGAGACACTTCAATGTTGATATTGACTCCCTCTCTATGAATGAAGAATAAAAGTTGAGTATAGAATTGTAAACCTTACTTTTAAATCACCGTATATTGGTCTTCTTTGATTGCATCATAGTTCAAGAATCATTGCTCAGGAAAATTTACTATTGATTTGCTAAGTAGTACTGAATGCTTTTCTTTCAGCTCTTATGGTAGGTCTTTTGGGAATTTGATGTGGTAAATTAAGTTTTACTGATTCTAAGAGATAAGATTTGTTTAATTGTAACTATCATGGCACCCCTATCATATCTAATCAGAAATGTTAGCCTTTCGAAAATAGGCAGAGCTTTAGTCCTACCTCTGTCTTCCCAGTTACCCTGTGATTTCCCTACATTCAAAGTTCAGAATTTAAACTTATACACAGAAATAGATATATAATTACAGAGACAAATATACATATTTATAAGTACACACACACACACACATATATATATGAATATATATTTATTTATTTATTTATATGAATATATTTATTTATTTATATATATGTAAATACATATCTACAGATACTCTTTTATAATCTATCAATTTGAAGTAGGCATACTGGAATCACTACTCTTTGTTGATTCAGGAAAGTATCAGATATTTAGGATAGTTATCCAAAAGCTTTGAATCAATGCCTTTTAGAGTTTTTTTAGTATTCCTATGGTCCCCCAGATTTCATACTGTCCTCAGCTGAGGTCTTCTAGTAGTTTGGCTCTCAGCATAGATAATAGCTAATTTGGGTTAGGGTATGTTGTCATTAAAACCCCATATTTGAATGCCCTTTCTTTCAGTCCCAGACTAGTTTCCTAAGTTCAGGGAGTCTGTTGTATAAGACTCACATGTCCCAGCTTAGATCTGGCTCTGGGCTTTGAATTGATATCCTAGTAGTTTGGGATTAGGATGACCCT
This sequence comes from Thuja plicata, assembly GCA_018584345.1. Taxonomy (NCBI): domain Eukaryota; kingdom Viridiplantae; phylum Streptophyta; class Pinopsida; order Cupressales; family Cupressaceae; genus Thuja; species Thuja plicata. Next base: position 33,562 of record MU226096.1, read on the forward strand.
CGTGGCATACTCACCACCATAAATTCTTGAAAGTTTTTCCTGGGAAACTCTCTGCGTATGTCAGGGGAGAGGCGTGTTATTTCATGATGGCTAACTGACATATTTATAATTTTACATATATGCATACAAACACATACTATAATCTTGTGTGTGTGTGTGTGTGTGTGTCTATGTGTGTGTGTGTGTGTATATATAATACATTTACATTGAAATGTTGTTACTAAAAAATTAGAATTTCATTATATTAGTACTCTTTCTTCTCCCTTTATCTGAAAGTGTAAGAAAATTTTAGAGTTTAATAAATCTGGAGAGTCGATATAAAGACATAGAAATACAGAAAGATAGTTTAGAGGAAGAAGTATTAAGAAACTATGGGATTCATTTTCAGACTCAAATTCACTCATCTATTTTCTAGTATCTCTTTTCTAGGAATGCTTAGTCAAACAAATATATGGAGAAAGTATTTCATTTTAAATCCTAATAATAAAGTTCCAATAAGGATGGGATGCTCTAAATAAGGAGGGTCTAAATCTTGAATCTAGGATTATCAAACTAATAAATATCTTATTTTTTAAGTTAGTTTGAAACTAACGATTATCAAAGTATTAGATAGGTTTCCCCTAGTGTTTGTGTGTGCAGGTAAAGGCAAAAATAGGAAAGGGAATTATAGAAGTAAAGACATGGTTACAACTCACAATTACATCCTCAGGTTCTCTTAAAGTCTGTCCTGGGCAGTTGTTACCAAAATTAGAAGTGATATTAAATCTTGTAACTTTATGAAGGAATGCCTTCATCTATTATGTTAATGAGGGAATGCCCTCTTAATTATTATAATTTGTAATCTGGACCTAGGGTCCCGGGCTAGACTGGAGGTTTTCTTCTCCATTCTTTCCTACCAGTGCCCGCAGAGAATGGAGCTTTTTGTAAACTCGGAAATTTTTAATATTAATATATTTTATGGGCCTTGGCCTTTTACCGATTAAAAAAAATAGTATATCAAGTACAATAAGCTAAGGAGTGTACAATTTGATAAATATTTATTTTTCTTGTGTCAAAATTCAAAATCATATACATTATAAGTTTTTTTAAAAAAATAAAATAACAAAATAACAAAATTTACAAACAAAAATGACCGCATGAGATTTATCAAAGACTTTCAAATTTTTCAAACAAATGCAATTGCAAGGTATAAAGCCAAGTTTTTTTGGCAACATTCTTCTCGCCTATGCCAAAGAGGAGCTTTCAAATAGGGTATGGACTTCCAATGAAAACATAATGGTATGATTTTTTTTTCTTTTTTTCTTTTTTGTCAATATAACAAATGTTCTACAAATATGCATGCAAGATGTCTAATACAAGCTAAAAATAGATTGAAACTTTCAAGAAAATGCAAACAGATTCAAAGTCTGAAGCAAGAACTTTTACCAACATCCTCGCTACATGTGATAAAATATGGATTGTAGGTTCAGTGCATGAACCAATAGAAAAAATGCTAAAGTAGAGTTTCTCCTTTCCCATTAATAACTCATGCTGAAATTTTGTTGTGCCTTATCTCCATAAGCTATATATTGGAATGGAAAGTTTTTATACACATGAAAACAAATAATTCATAGTCATTGAAAAAAAAGTGAATGATTTCATAGTCTTGCCAATAATTTGATTTTATAAGTAGTAACTTATTTTATTTGGAAAAGAAAGATAATTTAACCATCTGATTCTACAACTCTTTCCAGATCAAAGCAAACCTTAAATGAATAAATATATGTGAAATAAAAAAACAGGCAAACCGGTAACAATAAATGGAAATGCAATAGTGAGAAGTAAGCATAACCCTAATCCTAATTTGAAGAGGACAATGATAAACATTTTATTCAAAGAACAAAACAAAAACCCGATTTCTTTGAGAGAGATCCCCAGCAGCCTTTTCTATAGGCCTTCTAGGGGAGAGGGGCCAATAGTTGATCAAGGTCTAATAGTTGATCACCCACTTGTGAATATATTATCCAGTCTTACCACACATTTAGACCTTGATCAACAAAATATATATTAGACCTTGATCAACAAAATATATTAGATTTGTACTATATATTGTAATTAAAAAATCCATTTGTGTTGAATATAATATATATTTTATATAACAATGTGTTATCTTTATAACAACAAATATTTTTTTTGTGTTGAAGTATTGGTCCTTTTGTGTTGGATGTAAAAGTTAGATATAACAAATATTTATGATTACTAATAGGTATTTGGTCCATTAAGTTGCATATATGTTATATTTTATATAGAAATACAATATTATACTAGTAACAAATGATTTTTCAATTCAACTCTAGGGATTTTTAGATTAAGTTTTGGCCGAGTCTTAAAAATTCATTTTTTGGACATGTTTCACTAGGCCTACTATGTTAACGATTTGTGTGATGGGTCACACCTTCAAACCTTAGTTGTAGGTAGTTAAATGTCCATTTTATTTCTAATGGAAGTCCTCCAAGGTGTGCTGGCACAAACTCTAGCTAGGACTCTACTTGTCCTAGTCTCCTTAGGATCCTAAACTCAATTCTAGGTCCTCTCAAGTCCTTGCTCCAATGGCCTAAGACTTTACTAACTCAACATAATGAGTTGATCTTCTTGTGCTTCACCTTGAATGACAACTATCAACAAATGTACTTCAACTCCTCTAATCTTCCTTGGACAACTCCAAGTGCATCTTCATCTTTTCAATTCCACAAGTGTTTGCAAGGACACTTCTCATGTTTATCAACTTCCTAGACTCCATAAGATCCCATTTGTGACAATGTAACACAATTGTTCCAAACAATCTCCAAATTTGCTTCCAAATCTGGCTTTTAGGCCTAGCCCTTCTACTAGCCCTATCTGACATGTTTTTCCCAATTCTTGTAAAATAACCACAAACAACCCTAGAAACAAAGTGGGAATTCGGATACCCTTTTCCAAGACTCAAAGGATTTTGTAGGTTTTAGGGCCCAAAGGTGTCCGTACACTGGATTCCTAGAATTAAGGACAACTAGGGCTAATTGGGCTAAAACAGTGCAGTCATGTGACTTATGCATAAAAATGTGTCATACAAGATTGGTGGAGTCTTGTCCTTCCTAGGAGGTGTATGTATATCCCCTAGGGTTTCAAAACCATACTTTATTTCCCACAACTTGCAATGTCCCTGCAATCAAACACAAGTTAACACTAGCAACTTCCTAGCCGGGTACTCCAGTCTCGCCTAGGGCTTGCTAAGAAAATTAGTAAAACAACTTTTCTGAATTTCTCCTTCTATGTACATTATATACAGAGTCTCTCCTTCCATATTTACCCATTCCATAATGACATGCACGATGGAGAATTATGGAGGAGTCATTTTACTCAAAACCACTCTGACAACTCCAGCAACTAGTCTACTTACAAAATAATTTACAACTCCAATCTAATGAACACACAGAAACTTGCACACTGAATAAATGTTACTCTAAACTAGCTCTACTAAACAAATCTATCACTAACTTGTGCTATTCAATCTATTTCACAATGCTAAAAATCAACACCAGTAGACTGTGTATGCAATCAAAAAAACAGAGTTTCTACTATTCAAAAACTTTCATTACATCACCCATGCCTCAGGAAATGGGCGTCAAGATATCTAAATGTTCTTTCTCCATATTTTTAGGCCACTACCATTAACCAGTTTTTCCACTCACCGAAAGGAATCATTCTTGACAATGTTGTCGGACAACATTGCAAAGTTGCAAAAGTTGTTAAGCAACTTTTTAGCAACTTTTACATCTTTTTCTAAAACTTAGTTTTATGACTTCCTGTCATCATGGCATGATGTAAAAACATCATGAAGGCCTTCTTAGGGACAAAATTGATCCATACCAAGCCTACTAGGATTTTTGACCACCATTTCCCATTTTGGGCTAAAACAAGCACTAACTACTAAAAGCAATATAAACTAGATTGGAACAAGCACTAACTACTAATCCATCTAGTTACACACTTTGCAAGACCTACTAAGGTCAAAATGAAAAGCTACTGACTTGGCTAGGGTCAATACAATCCAAAATTGTACTAAGACTTTAGGGATAGCCTAGGTGCTCCTGCACCAATTTCTGGAAAAAAAAATGAAGGTCTTATGATATTCCATGCAATGACTACATGTTGACGAAGTTAGCCCTCGCGACTACTGGTCCTTGTCCCCTATTGTCCATGCCCATGCCCATGGGCCTCTCTTAAGTCCTAATTTTCTATACTAAGGAATCTTACCCATGTTTTTTTTGTCTCACCCAAATCTGCACAAAATAAATGTGAGCTTTAGAAGTGGATGTTATTCTATTTTCTTGAAAGAAAATGAAAGAATTGGCTCCCGACAAGATAAGGAAACCACTATTTTTTAATGTTCATTAATCTTGCAATGTAATGCCAGACTTTCTAAATTCTATCAATTACCACTTCCATTTTTAAATAGGAAGTGTTCACCTTGCGTTATAAGATTTTACTAATTTTACTGATTTTTAACTAAGAAGTGTCCACCTTACTATGATTTTACTGATCTTGCTTGCCAGATCACCAATAGAGACAATATATGCTTGAATTGCCTTGCTGCGAAAACACGGTTTAAATAGCACACAGTGAATCAAATTTTAATGGGTTAAGAAACATAATAAACAACGAAAGAGTAGGAGGAACTTAGTAGAACTTTGGGTTTCCTTCCCATGGCCATATCTTGTCGCATACTTTTTGCATTGAATTTGAATGAGGCAGTTCCATGGAATAGAAGTTTGATATCAATCCAAGGTGTACGACTGTAATAAACAGCAGTGCCTTATTTCATTTTCACAATTGGCCTTTCACATTCTCATGTGTGTTACAGACCAAATTATTGGCCTTTTGCATTCTCATTTTCGTTACAAGCATGAGATGGTATGATTTGGAAACGATTTAAATATAATGGTAGACTCTTCGTATGCCTTTTATCACTCAATTTCACAACGATATAAATGTAACTGCCATTTCTTTTTTCAAAAAGGCCAAATGTTTAAAAACATGCAAATGGTTGTCAATATTTTTCAGAAAGATCAAATTTTTACATTGAATTTTGTTGCCATTATAGGAAACCTTTCGACTTAAAAATAGTAATAAAATTGTAATGTCCCTACCAAAAAGAATCAATGGTGTAGCTTTCTCTGCTAGCACTACTTTGGTATGTCAGTTACGTCTTACAATCTTCTCGACACTGGTTCATTCCCATTACCATGTTTTTGTAACAGTTGAGCAGATCTTTTTTATTTACATGAATGTATTAACTCCTTGTTGTAGTCTCATGACAAAAACACATGCAGCCTGTCAAATTTTTAAAAAACAGCCAAATGTTTACAACTAAATTTGCTCCGCTTCCACCCTGCTTCCTACAATATTTATAGATAAGGAAACTCACAAACATAGTATAATATTGTAAAAACATTTTGATTCTTCCATGCCATTTTTGGTGAGTCGTTGAGACTTATTTTATACTTCTACCTTTCAAACATCACACCTCTTTAAAGAGTCATGTTTTCTTATTATAAGTGCATCTCTTCAAAACAACCCAATTAGTCTTCTATCTTGCTTGTTAATAAGTCATTTGTCTAATTGTTAATAGAAACCATTCTCAATAGTGATCGTCAGTATTACCATTCCTTAACAGGTGTCTCATTATGTTGACTCTAGTTGGTAATCTTTAAAGGTTTGTAAGTTGTTGACCACAATATTCCTTTGTTCTAGTCATTCGTACGTGGCACCCTCTTAATCATTAACTTAAGTTTGGTCAAAGTAGGGAACTCAAGTGAGTATTCGTTGTTGAAAATTTTAAGTCTTTTTTGAGTAGCAGTTGTTGTTTTAGCCATAACTTGGTCATACGGACTCGAAATTACGAATACAACTATAGAACTAATTCCAGAGTACACCTTCCTAATTGCCTATTGTTTCACACAAGTCATGCATATACTTCAAAGACATAAAGAATCAAAAAACGCAATACAAAGACATTAGATCAAGAACACCAAGATAGGATAACACAGCTCCTTCAACATTATGAATGACAATTTACAACTCGAAGCTAACATGTGCTTCAGCTCCAGGTCGGCACCGCCGAAATTTCCTGAACTGACTTACTCAAGTAAATGTTTACAATGAATACCCTTAGGGATCGTTTTGAAAAAAGCAGCAGCAAGAGGGTGTTGGCTCGTGGTACAATTATTGAGAAAAAAGAAAAGAACAATCAGCCAAAACAAGTGGGCTGACCAACAACAACAAGGCCCACCAACAGGTTAACAGGACACTAACAGCACAAAGCCAGCACGAAAGGTGTTGCCAGGAGAAGAACTAAACAAAACAAAGCACAAAGGATTTTGCCCAAGAGGAATGGGTCAAACTCACACAACAAGAGAGGAGAGGCGAGAGTTCAAACAACGTTGACAGACAACGGTCCAAGAAATACAATCATTAGGATCCCCCACAAAAGAAGCACCACCAGGATAGCAAAGAGCACTATTGTCAGAAAGAGGAGGGGGCAGAGCACTGTCAGCAGAAACAAGATGCAAAGGAGTGACAGGGGAAGAGGGAGCGGATATGTCCCCAAGATCTGAGGACAAAGAAATATCAGGAGGAACAACAACAAGGGATGCAACAGGGGCAGGAGACACCCTGGAATACTGGGCATGAACCGTAGCAGGAGTGTCTATAGGGGAACCAGCTGCATCAGCAACCAGTCAATCCTCAGAGGAGGACTCGGAGAGGGAGTCAGCAGCATGAACTGTCAAGTGATCAAAATTAGCAGCCTTCCACCAAGTAGCAGCACCTTTGCGACGCTGAAGGGCACAATAGATGGCCAAGTAACCAGTAGAAAAGCAACAGTGACAATGGAAAGGGAGGCCCTCAAAATCAAGCACTTAGGTCCATGGCCTATCCCCAACCATGAGCATCACATCAGCAAGCAGTGGCAGAGAGACGTCCAAGACAACAAAGATACAAGCAAAAGTGGTATGGCCCTGAGACATCGTAGGAACATCAGTCTTGAGGAAACGACCAAGGGAGTTCCCAATAGCCTCAAAACTAGACATCTCCCAAAAATGGAGAGGGGGATAAGGGAGTCGAACCCATAATGAACACAAATTGAGTGGTTCAGTGAGAGGGTTGAAAGAGGATGTCAAGGGTTTGACAGAAAAGGAATGATTTCCCCAAGGAATGATTTCCCCAAACCCACAATTTTCTCAATATCAGATCACGGTCTTCGGGAAAAGAAAAGGTTGCAATAAAGAAACCTTTAGCACAAGGGTAGAGCTCAATATTACCAGAGATAAGAGGTTGGAAATCTAATAGTGTAGATCCGGGAGAGAGGGCCAAAAGCCAGCAAACCTACCAACCAGACCACGTTGTTGGAAGAACTCCACATTTTCCACCACTTCAGAGCCACACACCACCATAGGTGATGTCTGGGCACAAGCCATGGGACGATCTTTAACCCCAGAAGGGATGGTACCAGAAGATTTAGTACCACCAGCAGCAGTAGTATTAAGAGGGGGGACCCCTCCCCTGGCAGCACTGGAGACACCAACACCAACAGAACCCTGGGGAGCACCAGCAGTCCCAGCAGTTCTAGGGCCAGCAACCAAGACTGCAAAATCCGAAGAGACATTAGCCGCAGGAGAAGCCAGCACTGACGCCGCCAAGGGAGTGTTGCTGGTGGAAACCGAGGCATTTTCGAAAGAGGAAACCCTGTTCGCAGTGGCATTAAACTCACCAACGGACACGAGAACGTCCCCAACAGCGTGAGCAGTAGCGGCAACCATCGCCGAGCAAGCAGGAGGGCTTGCACCCGCAGCACGAGTGAGGGTCGCAGGCTCTGCGAAAGCAAACCGAGAGGAACGAGCGGGAGCGGGAGACATTTTCGAGCACTAGATGTTATTCATAAATTGATGAGAGAAGAGTTCTTTATTAATAACTAACTTGTTGATTTAATGAAATCGTATCTCTTTCCTTAATGTAGGAGGTCGATACCTAACCTGTCACCATAGTCGATGTAATGCACTCCTCTGTTATGAAATATATTTTTCAAAGTTGCTCGAAAATGTCAGTCTTATGTGTGTCCTCAAATGATGTCAATCAATATGTACAGATTACTATATTTCATTCAATACTAGTTTGACTAATAGATTTCATGAATTCCTGCTTGTCGTCACTGGATTCTGTACATTATAGATTATGCTGGCCTTTGGTTTCTCCATTGATTGGGTGAATTGGGTTTTCAGTTGTGTGACTTCTACATCCTTTTCAGTTATCATGAATGGAGAACCTTCTGAGCTTTTTGGGGCCACTAGGGGTCTTCGTCAAGGAGATCCGCTCTCTCCTTATTTGTTTATTA
>MU226096.1:43983-73615 GCA_018584345.1 Thuja plicata
GAGCATATTAGTTTTAAGCATATTCCTCGTGAATGGAATGGTGTGGCAGATTGCTTGGCTAAATGGGCTTCTGATCACCGACATGATTGGGCTATACAGGATTGGGATCAATTATCCCCAGATTTGTCTCATCAATTGGATCATTTGATTGATCTTGATAGGGTTATTTAATGTTCTTGCTTTGTAATGTCTCCTTGATTTAATAAAATTTTTACCCCTTTATGTTGAAAGGTTCGGTATTGAAATGATATTATTTAAAGTAATATGTGAGTCTTCTTAATACGGACACAACCAATGCTAATATTCTTGTATGATTATTAACTTCTCATTATATTTTATATGTTGTATATAATGATTATTTATCTTTTTATTTATTTTATTTATTTTATTTTTGTATTTACTATTAAATTTCATTTTTGTATTTACTATTAAATGTCATTTTAGAAAGGGGACATTATAATCTATCCTTTCCTAAAATTTATTGTCCTCGAGCAATGATTGAATAATCATCGGAACCCATTTGTAATCCACCTTCTACATTACTCTAATTTTATCATATATGTCTTCTCCCTTATTTTGAAAGTGAATTATGATTTGATAGTCAAAACTTGAAAAATCTTATATTAAGATAATTGTCCTTTCATCTTCCATAAAAAAAGAGCCAAGTCATCTCATAAATGTGCCTATTGAATTCAAAAAAATCAATATTCTCAAGATAGCATATATTGAATTTATGTCTTTTGGTTCATTCTTAGTTACTCTTAGCATTATAGATTCAATAAAAAATAGAGCCATACATTTTAATATATGTAATACATGCATGAATATATGAAGACACAAAGTATGCACAAAGCATAAATAGATACATGAAGACACAGAGCATACATGAAGTATACACATTAATATATGCAAACGTGCAAAGCATACACTTGGGAACACACATTATAAAACTCTTCTTTTAATTGATTCATTTTTACACTTGCATTATGCAACATTATGTCAAGATGATTCACAAGGAGCCTTAAAGAGGTTTTTCGTTATCGTATTACTATTTCTCTGCAGAGAGTGCTTGATAATCTATTTCCAAATTTTGGTGTTCATAAGTAATAGAGTGGCTCTTCCACAAAGCTCCATTGGTTCACCAACCCTTCATTCTTCAATTAGATTTTTTTGAGTTCCCCTTTATCATGCATTCCTTTCTTGTTCGAGTTCCCTTCTATTTCATTGTTGGGTATTACTTCTATTTTGCGGTCTCGCTCTCTTCTTCCACATCTATGCTCTAGTCCCCATTTATACAACTGTAGCACCACTTTTTCCCTTCGGTTTCTTCTTTATGGAAAATGTGCTCTAGTTCCAAAGTTTCTTAGCATTTGAAGCATAAATTGTTTTTCTTAAGCATGTCTATGGGTAGGAAGTCCTTCTGGTGTCTATATTTCTCGTGGAAGGTTTTGTATGTCCATTTGCAGCTTTGATATTAGAGGATGATGTGTCTAATCTCAAATGTTTTTTAATAGCATCATCTAGGGTTAATAATTTAATGGCATTGACCATACCCTTGATTGCATCTCTCAAACCTTCAATGAATAGGTAAGTTAACCTATCTTCATCAATCCTTAAAACTCAAACTACAATCCTTTGGAAGTTTGTTATGTAATCATCTAAAGTTCATTATTGTTTAATCTAGGCTAACCTTTTAAAATCTTCTTGGGGGTGTTTCCTATCAAACTTTTTAATCTATTTTTGTGAGAATCCACCATAGGAGGTTATGTTTTGTTGTCCCTAGTTGTGGACTCCATGGTACCACCATTTACGTGCTAATCCTTCCAAATAAAAGATCGCATATTGGAGTGCATCCTCTTCAGTCATGTAAGAACCCTGTTGGTTCTACCCATGTTCAACTTGCACTACCAGAAGATATTTTTGCAAATTTGAATTTTTTGGTGTTTTTTAGTTTTATGTTTTTTTTTTTTGTTTTTTGAAAATATGTATAAATGCAATGCATGATATCAAAACTATCTATTGCAACTTTACACAAGAATTTGTCTTATTCAATTTAGGAAATGACTCTACATACAATGATCAACTAATGCAAATGAGGAATGAATTTATTACAATTGTGAAACCTAGTATATGAACGCAACTATGCATTATTGCCTCCAAATGAATCACAGCATATACACAATTTTCAAAGACCTTTAGCACCATGTCTAAAACTTGAATGGTTCTCAATAAACCCCACATGTTCCACCCTAGATACTTGGCGCCAATCTTCTATGGATTCCACAACTTATATATAGAGTGTGGTTACCTTGAAAACACCCCCAAACGCAGGTTTATAGGTTGTGATTTGATTGCAAGTTGTCCATTTTATTCTCTACAACTAATCTAAATAAGACCCATGATAAATACCTCTAAATTCATCACCATTTGAATCAATCATGGCCCCTAAATGAAGCCATAGTTAGTAGATATAATCGGTGGGTCTTTAACCATGTCTAATTTCAAAAGCTTCTAATGAGTTCCATTCTTCAAAGCATGAAACTCTGAAACCCTTGTCACCAAACTTCTCTTCACAAATTTCAATAAACAAGAATGCATAGATTGGATCGATTTTGTCCTATTTTGCTTTATACATTTCCCAAATACAAGTAGACCATGAATCTTCAGCTTCATTCTTCACATAACTTAAAATCCATTTGTAAAGAAGGGCACTTATTACCACCCGAACTCCATCAAACCTCTGTGGCGTTTTGTGTTGAGGGCAATTATCAAATACATCTCGCTGGATACCAGATTCGACCGCATCAGCACTCACCATTTTGTGCTTCTCAACCACTTCAGGTATGAGGCAAAGGTTTCCATCCCTTTCTACCTTTACTCATCTATTAATGATAACATTAATGACTATAAGGAGAAACACATAAGCAACCCGGCCTTCCATGAGGGACTATTACTTTTAATTTATGAGTATTTCAAATCTCGCACTCTGGGAAAGGAAATCAAAGGTACGGAGGAAGGTAATTCTGAGGATGGTTCGGAGGAGGATTACATTCCCTCAGACACAGAGGACAGTAGAGAGATGCACTCTAAGACTGAGGATGAAGAACCTCTTCAGACGAAGAAAAGGAAAAATAGAGTTAAAGAGGAGACAAGCAAACAGCACATAGAGGTTTCTTCGGATAGGGAGTACAATGAAAATGAGGAAGGCATCGAAACGGGGAATGAGAGCTCGGGAGAAGAAAGAGAAATGAAGAAGAAGGGGAAGAAGGATAAAAACCACAATCAAGATGTCGACTCAAAATGAGGAGGATAGCTCGGGGAAGAGGGTCACGAGATCAAAAAGAGTAAAAGTGGAAACCCAGGAGGAGAAGCTGGCTAGTCAGGAAGAAACTCAAGAGGAGAGAGTTGTGGAAGAGGAGATTCAGGGGAAGGAGAAAGAAGAGGATGACAACAGTCAAGGTTATGCAGAGTATGGAGAAGACCATTACACCTGCAATATTATAGGCAAAAACAAAAAGGTTGTCTAGAGAAATTTTGACTCGGTCTCCGCCAAAATGGGCATAAAGAGAGAATTAGTAAGGACCCTAGTTAAGGAAAACAAAGAGGGCAGAATTCAAATGGAAGAGCTCATTGATCCTGCTCTGGTGATTTTCAGCAACAATGCGAGGGAAGATCCTCAAATGGATGTGCTGAATAATGCAAAAAATAGCGCCATTGACAGCTACAGATTAATGAAATGGACCTACTATGAAATATCTGAGATGAAAAAAAGGATGGACAGGATGGAGAAAGAAAGAATAATCAACAACAACAAGAATATAGCGGAGGACAGAGAGCTGGACAGTAGAGTGACGGAACAGAAGCATAGGATTGAAGGCATTGAAGCTTCAATGGTTAAAATTACAGAGCAAAGTTATAACATTCTAAAGCCTCAAATGATAACATTAAGGTAATCATTGACAAGTTTCAAGAACAAAAAGGAAACAAAGAGGATGGGCAGATGCACAGAGACAGGGATCAACTTCTAGAAGAAGAAAATGAGAAGGGAACTGGAGAAGAAGCCAAGCAGATGTCAGATCAGGAAGCTGACAAGGAGTTGGCCGAACTCAGAGAAGCTGCTGGGAGAATAACCGAGCTGGAGATACGGGCGACGGAAATTCTCAGAGACATTGCCTGACTGGATCCCCTGGTTTTTGTTCCTGGTTTTTTTCTTTTTGGATATGCATTCCTGGCTTTCTATTGTTTAGATTGTTTTGCTAGAACTGCCTGTTCTATGATGGATGTTATGTAATGCTTATATGCTTTAGTTCTCTTTTCTTTCCGTTGTAGGGTTTCAGGAACCCATCAAAACATGTTTTCCTTAATCAAAAACTTAAAATTCATTTGTTTTTTATGAAGTTTGAATATACTATTAAATTATATCACCCTCCAATTCTAGGCGCCATAATTCAAACTTATAAATATTCATTAAATGAACTTGGCACCAAAACTATATAATAAGCCTTTAGTAATATTATTAATTAAGTAGAACTTAATTAATAACTAAATAATCATGGAATTGGCTTATCAAATTTCTCCAAGTGGTCAAATCCAGATGTTCACTGCCAAAGCCAAACACCTAAGTGCCCTGTTAAAAGTGGTAATTGGCTGAAAGTGGTTTATTATAAATAGTAAGTCCCTGAAAAATGAGCCAAATAGAAAATGCAAAAGAAAGGTCCTTATCCCAAATATCACTGAAGGGAAGTAATGTCACCACTACGTAGGTAACAACTCAAACCAGGGACCCTCAAACCATGACATTATCCCACGAGGGTCACAATGATGGGCTAACAACTCATCCACTGAAACTAACTAAAAAGGGGATATTACAGTCTGCCCTTCCCCAAGATTGTTTGTCCCCAAGCCATCACAAAGCTAGATCCTACAAAATATCCTTCGACGCCTAAGTAGCATCCTCCACTGGCAAGTCCCTCCATTTCACCAAATATTCCCTAATTACCTGTATCCAAAGATGTCTCTCTCTAGAATCAAGAATGGCCTTAGGAACTAGCTCCAACTTCCCCTCATCATCCAAGAGCGGTAAAGCAAAAGAGGGAACATATGTTTTCCTAGCGCCTTCTTGAGGCACAATACATGAAATACATTGTGCACTCTACTGTCTGTCAATAGATCAAGCTCATAAGCCACCTCACCTACCCTTTGAACAATCTTAAAAGGATCATAGTAGCATAGATTGAGCTTCTCTACTCCACTCTTTTGAAGAGTGGACTGCATGTAGAGATGCAACATGAGATAAATCATATCCCTTACCTCAAATGAATGCCCAACCCTCCTCTATCAACATGCTACTTCTGCTGATTTTGTACCCTCTATATATTATCTCGTAAAGGCATCATGATATCTTGATTCTTCTTCAAAAGGTCACCAACATTGGGCACTATGTTATCACTGAGAAAATATCAAGGAAGCTAGATATGTCATAACCATATAACGCTCCGAATGGTGACATCTGGATGGTCATATGGTGAGTAAAATTATAGCAGTACTCACATAAATGAATCAACCTCACCCAATCTCATTGTTTCCTTGCAACACAATTCTGTAGGTAACCTTCCACCCATTTGTTTACTATCTTTGTATATTTGTCTGCCTAAGGGTGGCTCGTTCTCAGAGTCAACTTGGTCCCACATAATCTAAAGGGATCCTACCAAAAATGGCTCATGAAATGACTATCTTTGTCACTTACAATTCTCCAAGGCAAGCCATGCAATCTTAATACCTCACAGAAGAATAGATCTCCCACCTAAGTAGTTGAATATGTGGTAGTGATCGAAAGTGTGCATATTTTGGCAACCGATCCACCACTACATAAATACAATCCTTTCCTTGGGCTTCTGGAAAGTCCACAATGAAGTCCATAGATATACACTCCCACTTCCTCTCAGGAATAGGAAGTGGTTGCAATAATCCAACAAGAAATGTATGCTCTTGTTTGTTTTGCTGACAAATAGAGCACTCTCTATAGAACATGTCGAAAAACATCTACCTTAATCCATTTCCATGTAAATCTCTCTTGTACCTTCATGTAGCACTTAAAGTACCTGGGATGACTAGCAAAAGGTGAATCATGAGAGGTTCTCAGCACCATGTTCTTCACATCAGATCTTGGGACCAAAAATATTCTCCCTTTGTAAATGATAATCTCATTCACAAGAGAGTACATGTTGTTCAGTATAGTCCCATCAATAATGCCAAAATCCTATTGGTTCTTGGCATACTCAACAATAATCAAGCGCCTCCAATCCTCTGAAATCACGACCATAGAACTCAAATGGGGGCGTCTAGATAGAGCATCAGTAACAACATTATGAGTACCTTTGACATAAGATATGTCAAATTCATATGACTACAACTTGCTAACCCGCTTTTGTTATATGACTGCAACTTGTTGACCCACTTTTGTTGACACTCATTCAATTCTCGTTGTCGAAGGAAATGCCTCAGGTTGTGATGATTAATTTTAATACAAAATTTGTTTCCCATTAGGTACTGTCTGAACTTATCCAAAGCATGCATAATAGTCAGCATTTCCTTGTCATAAACATTGTAAACTCTCTCATGACCCCTAATATTTCTACTCTCGAAAGCTATATGATGATGATCCTACATGAGCACAGCATCAATGCCTTCTCCAAAGGAATCACAGTGAAGCTCAAAATGTCTGGTGAAATCTGGTAAAGCTAAATGTGGGCATGTCATCATCAACTGTTTGAACTTATCAAGACACTCTTGTGCATGAGGAGTCCATACAAAATCCCCCTTTCGTGTCAAATTTGTAAGAGGTGCAGCATGTCATGAAAAACCATTAACAAACCAATGGTAGAAGGCACACAATCCCACAAGTCCTCTAATTTGTGTTAAATTCTCAGGGGTAGGCCACTCAATAATTTAGTATGAACCTTTTCAGGTCCATGCGTACACCCTTTGCACTAATAATGTGACCCAAGTACAACAACTCAGTCATGCCCAATAAAAATTTGGACTCCTTGGCATACAAGGACTCCCTGTCAAGTTTACTCGAAACAGTATCCAGATGAGCTAAGTGTTCCTCCCAAGTTTTACTGTATACTAGTATGTCATCAAAGAGCACGAGGATGAATCTCCTCAACTAAGACTAGAAGACCCTATTCATAGTGAGCTGAAAAGTAGCTGGTGTGTTGGTTAGGCCAAATGGCATAACCAAAAACTCAAAGTGCCCACAATGACACCTGAAAGTGGTCTTCTCCATATCCTGCTCTCTAACTCTGATCTGATGGCAACCTTTCCTCAAATTAATTTTTGAAAAAAAGAAAGCTTCATGAAGCTTATTTGTAAGCTCATCAATACGAGGGATAGGATACATGTTTTAATTCGTTCTCTTAATCAAAACTCGGTAATCAATACACATTCTAAGTGTATCATCTTTCTTCTTCACCAAAACAACTAATGAAGTGAAAGGTGACTTACTCGGCCTAATATGTCCCATAGCCAACAAATCATTGATAGTCTTTTCAATTTCATCTTTTAGTCGCTTGGGATGTCAGTAAGGAGTGGTCATGACGAGCTTAGAGACCTCCTCCAACTCAATAATGTTCTCTATACCTCTATCTGGAGATCTGCCAGGTGGAATGTCACTAAACACTTTGGAGTGTTTAATTCTGAGCTCCTGCAGATCTGGAGGGTAAGTTGGTTTTCCCAACTCATCATTTGTGGGCATCAATCTACCCTATGCTGCTCACTCAGCCATATCATGACTAATAAGCCTCTTCATCCATATGAATGTAATAACTCTCAAATTACTCTCCTTGATAGCTTTTAGAACATGAATCCTACCATCCACCTCAAATCTCATCTTCATGTCCCTGAGGTTAAGATAAAACTCTCCGATGTCATGAAGCCAACTCATACCAAGGACTACATATGTATTCCCCATGTTAGCAACATAAAAAATTTCCTTGAACTCAAAATGTTCAAGCACGTGAGAAGATCAGAAATCATCCCATCGCACTTGAGAGTATATCCATCAGCCACTTTCACCCTTATACCCCCAAATTCATGTGTCTAGATTCCACGCTTTGCCACTAACCATGCATATATGAAATTATGAGTTGCACCTATATCTACCAAAGAAATCTCTCTTTGACCTACCAAGAGGCCACGCATCCTGAATGAGCCCTCTTTCTTCATGCAAGAGAGGTACACTTCCTTGAGACTAGTTTCACCCACCTCCTTACCTTCACTTTCTTCACTTTTGGCCCTTGAATCTTCTTAGGCAGCTTGTTGCTCCTCTATATCAAATTGATTTTCTTCATCATAGAACCATTCCATTTGCATGTTTTTCCCTTTAGGCCTCAAGGGACAATCGTTATTTTCATCATAGAGACCATTGCAATAGAAACAGAGTTTCTTCTTATGAAGATCATTAAGAGTTTCTTGGTCCAATGGGGCTGCAAATGACCTTTTTGGGTTTGAATTCTCACCCTTCTTAGGAGTTGATTTACTATCACTATCTGAAGTGGAAGGTTTTGAAATAAACATGCTATGAGGGGTGGAAATTTCCATATTGTGTGCTTTCTTCATTGCCTCTTGCAAAGTTTGAGGATCGAAAGCCTTTACTCGTCCCTTCAAAGGCTCATATAACCCTTCCACAAACAATACAACCAGCCTCCTCTCAAAAATACCTATGGTCGTGATTGAAATTTTATGAAACTCACCAATATAAGCCTCCAAACTACCCATTTGTTTCAGTTGAGCTAAGTCTCTGAAATATAATTCAGGATCCCTCTTGTCAAAACGCTCAACTAATTTGTCTATGAACTCCTGATAGGTAGCAATGTGATCATGTTAAAGAGTGACCATCCCATGGTACCACCAATCATGGGCTAAACCGTCCAAGTGTAAAACAGAAAACCTGATGGCATCTTCTTCAACCATGGGATGCAAAGTAAAGAAGGTATCCAGCTTCTGAATCCAAGATCTCATTGTCAACTTACCGCTGCCATCAAAAGTAGGAAGTGATATTTTACTGGTAGCATGTTTAAGATCATTGTTCTTATTTCTTGGCTTCCTGTCTTGCCTTGCTCTGTTGTGATCTCTCTTTTGTGACATAAACCTTTCAAAATTCAGATGCTCCTTAACCTGTGGAGGTAATGCATCCCACTCTACATGCAATGCCAAGATATTTTCTATAAATGCCAAACCCTCTTCCTCTTCCACCCCACCTTCCTCTAAATCTTGTCTCAAGAATGTGGGACCTGTAGGTTTGTCACAAGTCCCTGTAGGCATTTTATGTGCTCTTGGAGAACCAATAGTGCTACCATGCTCTTCGTGTTCAATCCATTAGCCCCTAGGTAGGGACATTTGTTGGATGGTTGTGGTAAGTTGTCGTAGGACATTATTAACATGTTGTTGTCCAGCTACCAAACCTCTGAAAATGTCTATGGCTTCCCTTTACTCATTGTTACCTGTATTCGTAGGAGGGCTGCCACCTCTCCTATCACCCATAGTGTCCAATGGTGGTACTTGTACATGTTTACCCTGTGGTTCTATATTCCTACGAGTGTAATACATGTGGGGTACAAATCTTTGTGGCTGCATATATTACCCAACCTTGCAGTATGGAAGGGAACCGCACTGATACCACTGTAAGAACCCTGTTGGTTCTACCCTTTTTCAACTGACACTACTAGAAGATATTTTTGCAAATTTGAATGTTTTTGGTGTTTTTGAGTTTTATGTTTTTTTGTGTTTTGAAAATATGTATAAATGCAATGCATGAAATCAAAACTATCTATTGCAAACTTTGCACAAGAATTCCTCTTTTTCAATTTAGGAAATGACTTTACATACAATGATCAACTAATGCAAATGAGGAATGAATTTATTGTAAATGTGAAACCTAGTATATGAACGCAATTATGCATTATTGCCTCCAAATGAATCGCAACATATACACAATACCCAAAGACCCTTTGGCGTCATGTCTGAAACTTGAATTTTCTTAATAACCCCACACGTGCCACCCTAGATACTTGGCGTCAATCTTCTATGGCACCCGTAACTTAAATACAGAGTGTGGCTACCTTGAAAACACCCCCAAACGCAAGTTTATAGGTTGTGATTTCATTGCAATTTGTCTCCTTTATTCTCTGCAACTAATATGAATAAAACCTATGATAAATACCTCTAAATTCATCACCATTTGACTCAATCATGGCCCCTAAATGAAGCCACAATTAACAGAAGAATCAATGGGTCTTTCACCATCTCTAATTGCAAAAGCTTCTGAAGAATTCTATTCTTCCAAGCATGAAACTCTGAAACCCTTGTCCCCAAACTTCTCTTCACAAATTTCAATAATCAGATCAATTTTGTCTTATTTTGCTTTATACATTTCCCAAATACAAGTAGACCATGAATCTTCGGCTTCACTCTTCACATGACTTAAAATCTCATTTGCTTTTGATGAAGTTTGAAAATAATATTAAATTATATCACCCTCCAATACTAGGCGTCATAATTCAAACTAATAAAATATTCATTAAATGAACTTGGTGTCAAAACTATATAATAAGCCTTTAATAATATTATTTTAATAACTAAATAATCATGGAATTAGCTTAGTAAATTTCTTTAAGTGGTCAACTCTAATCCAAATGTTCACTGCCAAAGCCAAACACTTAAGTGCCCTGCCAAAAGTGGTAACTGGCCAATGAATTACTATAAATGGTAAATCCCTCAAATAGAGCCAAACGGAAAATGCAGAGGCATGGTCTTGATCTCAAATATCACTGAAGAGAAGTAATGTCCCCATTGCTAAGGTAACAACTCAAACCAGGGACCCTCAAACCATGACATTAGCCCACAAGGGTCGCAGTGATGGGCTAACAACTCATCCATTGACACCAGCTAAAAAGGGGACATTACAAGTCATTCGGTTGAGGGTTAAGTGCGTGCTCAACTTTTGCAACCAAGCATAGGTTGTAATTTTTCTTGATCCATCAAAATGGAAGTGTTACTTTATTTACCTTATGTTTCAAGTTCTTATTTGGATGTGTTATTTCTTTCTTGGGTGTCTCGTGTCTTTAGGCTTCACAAAACTCCCCAAATGTTATAAGTTCCCTAATCTATGGTTCAAGACTTGCATAAGCTATGGCAATGTCTATGGTGGTATTTGTAGGTTTGTCAACTCCTTCCTCCCTCGGTATCTCTTCCCTAGGTAGGAAAGGTGGCTTGCGTGCCCTTAATGTTGCTGATCCATTATTATTCTCCGAGTGGTTGGAACTTGTGTTTGTCCCTTACGAAGAATTATTTTTAAGGTTAACTAAATTCCCCACATTTTTGCAAAGCCTAGAGGAGTGCTTGGTTTGATTTTTCCATTTGAATAATAAGGGTTTGATTGATTTTTTCCATGAAAGTTCAATGATGTATATTTTTGTTCAATGATGTATATTTTTGCAAGTCACTTGAAGATGTTGGTCTTCTTTGTGTCCTCAAATGATGTTGATTAACAAGTAGAGATTACTTTATCTCATTTGATACTAGTTTGACAATTAAATTTCATGAATTCCTACTTGTCGTCACTAAACTTTTTCATTAAATATATTATTGCCACTATATTTATCGATACCATATAATCAAGATTCAGTATTGATATTATTCAATGTAAGATATAAGTCTTCTTAATATGAACACAACCAATGCTAATATTCTTGTATGATCATTAACTTTTCGTTATTTTTCATATTTAATATTGTATATTATGATTATTTATCTTTTTATTTATTTTATTTATTATTAAATACCATTTCTAAAAAGAAACATTTCAGTTTCCTCCCTATCTTTCTACACGACTATGCTTATTTTTCTCTCCTTCGTTTTGCATTTAGTATAGTTTCTCTACATTTAGTATAGCTTGCCTTAAAAGTGCCTTCAAATTTATTTATTTTTTCGTGAGATTTGCTTTTATCCTTACAATTGGGTGATTAATCAAGTGTTCTATTACATTTTCTTTAGTTATTTTTTTTCAATTACAAGTGGTATTATAAAGGCTCATCAATTTTATAACTTAATCTCAAAATGAAACGCATACTCTAGAAGTAATAAATGCCCAGGCACATGCGATACATAATTTTAAAAAACCGCCTCAGTTCATTTCATTAAAACGCTCACAAGGCATAATAATCTGGTATGTCAAGGGAGTGAACACACAAGCAACTTAGGCAGACACTTAAACAGCTCAAGCGTCAAGCGTCAAGCGTCAAGTATGTCAAACTCATCTCAAGCACCTCAACCAAACAAGTAAATAGCTCAACCAAACTTCTATTACTTCAAGTAATTGAGATTTAAACAACTTTGATCATCAACATTTGACATCAATAACAACATACTCAACACTTCATATTTCTGAACAAGATTATTTCAGTGCCAATATTCAATCCAAAAAGAACTACTAGCAAAATTATAATCATTAGTTGCAATCATATATGAAACAAATTTAAATGACTCCACTCAATCCAAGAAGAATCAAGTGTGCCCAAATTATGATGCAACATTACAACTTGTTCTTGACTATCAATTCACCAAATACACATAGAAGGCTCCCTTTAACAACAAACAACGTCAAACAGGTGAGAATGTGAATCTTTACATGTATATATATCCCAACAAACTGTAGCCAATGATTTTGGTGGGCTTGCAATAGTTACATGACCAAATAAATTCACATAGTACATGAGTATAGAAGTAGATGAAAT
This sequence comes from Thuja plicata, assembly GCA_018584345.1. NCBI lineage: Eukaryota > Viridiplantae > Streptophyta > Pinopsida > Cupressales > Cupressaceae > Thuja > Thuja plicata. The sequence continues at coordinate 56,778 of MU226096.1, forward strand.
TTTAAAAAAAAAAATCGAAGCCCTAGCTTTTCAAAACATATTTCTCATACAATGCAAGTATCTCCTTTTTGTTTGGAGTTCGTAGTTGTAAGAGTTCTGCCCCAAATCCACTCTTTGTGAGCTCTTGTTTAAGCTTTTGAACAGTAAATCTGAGATAGTCTTGTGGTTCTCTCTGATCACTTGAATTGTTATCATCCCCTGGCCTAATGACTGAATCTCCCTCAGGTGCCATTGTAACAGGACTGTATCCATTTTCATTGCTTGTATTCTTCCTTTTTCTATCTCTGATAGTTCCCACTTCAATATCCATATCTTGGACCGAGTCCACTCCAGCATAGTCTTCAGATCTCATTCTTTTACTGCGAGCAGATGTCGTCTTCAGTTTATTATCTAGAGCTGTTTCATTCAAACGAACTGAAGTCAATTCTTGTTGGAGAGCATCCAATTTTCCTTGAGTATTTTGAAGCTGTAGAGAAAGTGCCTCAGCTCTAGCATTAGCCTCTGCTCTAGCTGCCCTTTCACTACCCAAAAGACTTTCAAGGACTTGCACTGTGCTTGCTCTTTGCTCATTTGTTGATTGAAGGAGATCCTCCATCTCCCGTTCCCGTTCATCAACTCTCGCCTCTAATGTTGCAACTTTGGATAATGCATCCTGTTCAGTTATTTTGATCCTTTCAACTTCCTGTACCAAATCAGCTTTTTCCCTCTCTAAAGTTTCTATGTGCCTTTCCGACCTTTCAATTATAGTCAATCTTTCCATGGCCAACTTCTGAATTTCTGATTTCACCTGCTGTGCTAGGGCAGCCTCATCACGAGCTTTTTCTGCCACCTCCACAGCTCTCTTGGCCTCCTTCTCTGCAGCCTTACACCTTTCATCTGCTTCCTCGAACCTTTTAAAATCAGTTGCAAACCTTTGCTGTAAGTGTGATTTCTCTTGTTCTAGTATCTGGGCTTCCTTCTCAAATGACAAAGCTGTTTGTTTTGCATCCTCCAGTTTGTCTTGTAAATCCTTTATTTCTGCCTTCAAAATACGAAGTTCCGATTCTTGGGACTTCAATTTACTCTCTTGAGCCTACAGAAATGGCAGGATAAATTAGCAGCCTACAATTTATTAAAAACACAAATGAAGCAGAAAAATTGGAACATCCATAAAACTAAATATACCTTCAATTGTAGGTTATATCCCGCTAGGCGATGTTCAGCATTCTCAAGCCTTGCCGAAGAATCTTTTACCTCATTCTCCTAAAAAACACAAAAAAGAAGTTACCATAGATGGTTCGAAAAATCTAATTTTGCGAAATGAGCATTCCATATACATTAAAAACACTAAAAAAATCATATTATATAATGGATTTGCCATCATATATTGCATTACTAATAAGTTAATAACTTTTCCGGCAGTATTAATATGCCTTACCTTCTGTGCTATAGTGGCAGCAAATTCTGTCCTCAAAGAATCCTCTCTCTGTTGTGCTTGCTTGCTAGAACGTTGTTGGAGGGCTGTAGCTTTCTCCAATGATGTTTGAGCTTCCTTAACAGCAAGTTCATGTTTCCGTTTCCACTCAGATGCCTCTTCCCTTGCCGATTCAACTTGTTCACGAGCAGCACTTAGCCTGGCTTCTGCAGAACTATACCTACTTTTTAATGAGGCAATTTCCGCAACAATCTGTTCTTCTTCAACTTTTTGTTTTGACATTATTTGTTCATACTTTTTCTTCCAGTCCGAACCTTCTTTCCTAGCAGATTCCAGAACATCAGATATATTTGTGTATCTCTCTTCTAATGAGCTATACCTGCTCTGAATATTAGCTATTCTAGTTGCATATTCATCTGAAATCCTTTTTTTATCTGAAATAGCATCCTCGTATCTTTTTAAGTAATCATTTCCATGCTTCTGGCTAACCTCCAGCTGCTTTCCAATCAATGCTAATTTATCTTCCAGTGAACGGCATTTCAACTGGAGCCCAGCCCTTTCAGTTGAACTCTGATCACTGAGTCTCTTAGTGAGGTCAAATAGAGGCCCTTCTAAACTGGAAAATTGTGAAGACGCAAGATTTTCATCAGAATATTAAAAATAAAAATAAAAATTGAAGTTTTCAAGTCTACCAAATGGAAACAAAAGTAGAACAGGGACAGAATTTACTGAGGAACTAGGTTCTCACCTTTGCTCTAAGAAGTTAGCAAGTTTCCACCACTTTTGTGGGCCATAACCTGATGATTCATACTCTGAGACAAGATCATTTAGAACCTGAAAACAGAGCATGGCAATATTTTGTGTTTAAGCAAGCAAGTATAATGGTTGGTACATCCATAATCACATAGAGTGCCATAAAGATATTAATTAATAGTCAACATGGGTGCAATTACAGAATAAATTTTTAGGCTGTCTAATAACATGATCACTGTGTAAAATTTACATGAGCTTGTACAAACAATATTAATGCAAACAATAGTCAACAAAATGTAAGACTACCTTTAGAACTTGATCAAGCTTTGCATCAGGGGCATAGCAAGCAGCACGTAATTTTTTGTCCATCTTTTGAATAATACTTGTGCACTTCAGTTCAGAATCCCTGAATGCATTCCGCTTAAAATCCTGCATAGATATTCATTATTTCAATAGTAACTCAATGTAATTCTAACAATCTGCATCTGTCACATTCAAATCAACCAAGTTAAAGTGAAAAGAGATGCGTGGAGTACACAATAAATTTGGTTATGCCAATTATAACACGACAAACACCCATTATAGTTCAACATAAAGGAGCTAAACACACATCTGCATACATTAGGAAACTTGCATAACCCCATTTTATGTACCCACTTCTCCTCTTTAAGAATACACCTTTTATTGATTGTGAAATTGTTGTTGCCTGCTCAACATTGCTCTCACTATTTCTTAAGAAAGACAAGTAGTAAGTGATATGCCTACCTAGAAGGCTAGAATTATAATTTTTCCTTGACCAGTATGAACAGACATAAACATCAGACCAATCTATGCCAGTTGTAACATGTGAGATTGGATGTCAACTCTACTTGAATTATTTAATGCCGACACTGTTACATATTTCAAAAATTGTAGGAATTAAACTATAATTTTACATGTATATTAAAATTTAAGGACATAAAATAAATGCTGTATTGAACCTAGTGTATAAATGACTTACACAAATAAAAGTTCCTTCAAGTATGACTCTCAATATTGCAAGCTAAGCATATTTAGAAACCAAAACATTAATAAATTATTTTGGTCTTTACCTCAAATTGCTTCTTCAAGGTAGTCTGGACCATCTTCTCATATTTCTGTCTTGGAGCACCTGCTCCCACTGCACTTCTGTTAAAGACAGCTAAGGCCTTTTGCAATGCACCTTCATATGATTCTTGCAGAGCTACCTGGAAAGAGTCAAATTCAATGTTATAAACACAATCCAAGGTTATGGTCCTGATACACAAAAATACCCCTGAACAAACATGTTTAAATTTACAAACTTTTGTAGTGAATAAATTACCTCTTCTGGTGGTTTTGATTGATCAAAGGCCCCTACATAGGCTTCAATAGCACACTCATAAGCTCGCCTGCATTCACCTTCCTCTACACTCTATATCAATAACAAAAAGTGTTTGAATTGTATGATGAGTAGTGATTCATGTATTTTATAGCGAATAATGACACAACAGCTCACAAACTAACTCTCAATCTTGCAGATTGATAAAAGGCCCCTGCATAGGCTTCAATAGCAAACTCATGAGCTCGCCTACATTCACCTTCCTCTACACTCTAAATCAATAACAAAAAGTGTTTGAATTTTATAATATGTAGTGATTCAAGTATTTTAGTGACACGACAGCTCACAAACTGTGACTCTCAATCTTGCAGATATTTAAGCAATGCAAGCAGCTCAAAAATCCAGACCAGATTTTGATTATTGTATCAAGGACAATGATTAGAGACACTTGTTATATGGCCTCGAGCCAGAATTAGAAAATAAGCATACTAGAGCCATTATTAACATCACAGTTATAGATTTTTCTGGCCTAAGTAATTAAATTTGCTCAAGTAATTGCGTGATTTGAAATTATGATAAACAAAACTATCATGCCAGTAATAAACAAATAAAGCCAAGACAACCATGCAATCCATAACAAAACAGTAAATTCTAGCTTTAATCTGTTCCTAAAATAATCATTATGATAGTATGATATGTACCATGCACTGCTGTAAGGTCTTGTAATAACCAAATTTTGCACTTCAAAAGTCATGAAGAACCAGTGGTCTCACAACAAATTAATTTAGGGAACACAGAACAGGATAAAAACTAGAAATGAACATCAGCAGAAAAGTTCATAAATGAAAGATGGCCCATTGCATTTACCTGCCATGATGTCGCGATTGTTGGCACAGCCCCTGCATTAATTGCATCCAAGAACGATTGTGTGAGCCCTGCAAGTATTGGACCGGTCATGATTGTCGACCCAACCTGCTTTGGCCTCGTTCTTTCAAATACAAACTTTGTCAATGCATCAAGACCAGCTCTGAATTCTGGGCGCAGTTTGTCCAGCTATGGGAAAAAGGCATAGTTAACTACCAAGACTATGCAATAACTATTGCTATATTATCACTCTCATAATATCAAAGAATTTAATTGCAACAAGATTATCAAAAAACAATAAAATTTAGATTTAGGAAATATATATTACTGGAATCTGATCAAGTCGCTGAAGATCCTTCTCATTATTTAATGGCCGTACAAGAGGGAAGCACTCACGATCAGGAAAAAGAGCTCGAATTGACTCACGAATCTAGCATCCAAACATTGTCATTGTAAGAAAATTAAAGTGCATATCTCCCTGTATATATGTAAATAAATGCATTATGTTGAATGCATTGGCCTTCAATCAATCAAAGGGCAATTTTGTTAGATCCTGTCAGCTGGGTGTTCTATGTCAGCTAATTTTGTCAAATTAGATGAGTTAGACCCTCGTATTAGAAGAGATTCATACTCAGCCTCTGATTTTCATGCAGTAACTGCAGGTGAAGATAAAGGGCAGTGGCAGATTTACTATGATTTAGTCATTTTTCAGTTGTAACTTGCAACTGTTATATAATATACATGCACAGCAGCAATAAAAGCAAGGAAATTTTGTAAAGTTGTGTTTCAACTCTCATGTGAATTCTCGATTCAGCTCTGATGTTATGTAATATGTTTGTATAATGTAATGAATGCTTTATATAGGAATAATTGAGATTTCCTATATTTAAAAAAAAAATCCCTTTTTCAAATTGCTATCCCCTCAAAAAGGCCTCATGTCACCTGCTGTACCAGAAACATGTCTGCCATCCCCATGCTGAAAACTCCATAGAACAAAGGAAAAAGCAGATAGTGCAACTTTAGGAGCTAGTCAATTTTATTTTACTCTCTGTACCAAATAATTCTTAACACATACCTCATTCTTTGCAGCAATATCTTTTGCAGAACCATGCATTGGTTTCAAGGCTAATTCTAAATACTCCCGTGGTGTGATCATCCGACCATCTTCTGCCAGGTTCAAATAAAAATCCTGTAGCCATACATTTTAAAGAACTTTAAATGGCATTTAACTACGACCCAAATAAAATAAAAACCACAACTTGCAATAGTAAATTAACATGGAAAGTAAAAAGAGGAAGATTAGCAAATAAGAAAAGGCTAAGTTATTCAAACAGCCACAAGGTACATCCACCTCAAAACTTGGGGATAGCAGATACAAACAAATCATGTGAATGAAAGTGATAAAAAGATAATTTCCTTTACCAATAGAGCAATGTTCAAACCCATTTTTTATGGATTTTGACCTTGGTTTGAGCATCAGCTTCTTCATTCAGGAAAATGTAGTTAATTACATGATGGCAATTAACATATCCAAGATAATTGCATACCAAACGACTTAAGATGCAAAGTAATGATTGCACCAATCAAATTTTTGAATTTCATGCCTTTCAAATTTTTCCAGCATCTAAAAGGAGCTTTGCATAAGATTCTAAAAGAAACAACACTTACACGCAGAAGCCAGACAAAGACAGGAGAAAATTGTCCAATATCTGCCACTGTGGTGCGGCTCTGTGATGCTCTTACTCGAATATGTTTTGTCATTTCTGTAACCAGAGATAGACGGTCGAGAGCAGCTTCGTCAATTCCTCCCATCTGATAGAATCAATATTTTTTTTTAACCTCTTTTAAAATACTATTTAAAAAAATTAAGATCACCAAGAGGGCCTCCTAGGAACATGAGAAGAGCTAGAACATCAAGTTGCAACTCCAACAAGAATTTTAAAATGTGGTATATAGCAATGATACAATCAGCTGTTCCATTGAAAATGCAAATACAGAAATTATTCTTAGCTTAAATGCCACTATTAATCTAATAGATATTCAAACAGAAAGTGTGATCTACCAAGTAGAATGTATGCAAATTGTTTTACAAATGGCATACCTGATTGTATACAAACATGCTTGAAAGAAGCACTGCCAATGAAAAAATCTGAGTACTGTACGTTCCCTACAAAACCAATATGCACAAGGAATGATACAGATTTACCATAAACATAAAAGGTTATTTTAAAATATGAATCATTACATGGTACAAGAAAACTATATCGATATTAAATTACATTTCATCAATTGTTACATAACTAAACTAACTTTTCTTTCTAACCCTCCCAGATCAAACTGAAGTTGTCGCAATAACAAAAAAAGCATTTCACAACATTGAGATTCTTTCAAAACAATGCAAGGAAAAATATTAAAAAACACAAACACAAAGAAAAACCCAGCACAACAAACCAATGTGCCAAACTAAAGTTATTGCACGCCTCAAGCCAAAAGTAAATGCAGAACAACAAACAAAGTTATGACAAGGAATTCACTACAAAATCAACAGTAAATATCCCCAATATATTTCCTGTTTGTTATTGTTTATATCCAAGAACACAACCAGGACATGTCAAGGGGAATCTAAGATTCTGATTGAAAGCTTACCTTACGTCAAAGTACTGTAACCCTTAATTAATCATGGGAAAAAAAATAACATATGACAGGCAGGGGATCATTGTATGGAATTGTAGTCTATAGGCAAATAAAAACGGATCTTACTATTATTACTATTTCCAAGAAGCTTTCAAAATAGGTGTCATGAAGAATCCAATCAAGTAGCATATAGCCACATCATGCAACTACAAACAAACATCTGCAACTAAAATAGCAGTTATAATATAAGTGCATATAAGGAAGCATACCAATCTTCTTGAACATTTTGCCAACAATATTCATAATAGTAATAGTTGCCTTCTATAAAACCTGCATCCACGGCACGGTATAGTGTCTCATCACCAGAAACTGTCCACAATCAACGTCAAAAACTCAAAATGCCTTGTGGCTCTAACTCCAACTAAAAACTGTGCAATCAACACAAATTCCATATTCAGCTAGATCCAGATCCGATTTATACAGATTTGGATTCCGTTTCAATTCTATTTAAACTTTAAATTCAGTGTCTCACCCCGCTGTGAGTTATGGTAGCATTTCATTTGTGAGAAATAGTCCACTAATGGTGAGAGACGACCAAATTATAATTATCCTTTGTTGCATTTGAAATCAGTGAGTGACAACCTAATGCCATGTATGCTTGCTTTCTTGTGAGGGTACCATCATATTCCATTTGCAACTGTGTGCAATTGCTTCTGCTCTTTATGGTTCGAGTAACAGCTCATGGTAAAAACCCTTATTTGTAAAGTCAAAGTTCCACCTCCTTACCCCAGGCCTATTTCCAGTACACATTCTCCGAGTCAATATCAAAAATTTATTGACTTCAATATTTTTAAAATTGAGTACAAGTTTTAAATTATATTTAAATTTTAATATTTTTCATATAATATTAATGTATAAAATTAAATATTATTTAATTAATAATAAATTTTTAAAAACTAATATATTTATTTTAATATTATATATAAATTGTGTAAAAAAAAGAGAATTTGCATTCAAAAAAGATTAAGTATATAGATTTTTTGTACAAAGTTACAAACAAACCCAACCACAAACCAAGATCCAAAACAGAACAAACAACATAGGTAGAGATTAATGCATTCATAAAGAGAATTCAATCTCTTGTGAGTGGTATAGAATCTAGGAAAGAAGATAATGCTTCTAAAAGACAAGATCAATTTGGGTTTACTCAAATCTCAAGGTGGGTCTTGATCCAAATAACAGTAGGGCTAGGCACTTCACATCGAAATGGATATGCAAAAGTTTGATGGCAATGATCCAACCAATTGGCTCTGCAAAATAGAGCATTTTATTTAATTTTCACAATGTTCCTTGTCAACAAAATCTTGCAATGGTATCCTTATACTAGAAACATGATAATTCCATTTGGTATTAATACCTACATAAAGACAAGAAAAAGAAGGGATTATTGTGACATGGATTGTTTTCCAAGAGGAACTCACTACACATTATGATGAGAATCTTATGGATAGCTACTTCAGCCAACTTACCAGATTAAAACAAATAGGTACAGTCAAGGATTATATTATCGATTCAAAAATTTGCCTATAATGGTGAAGAATAAGGAATCATTCCTAGGGGATTTAAAGGACCAAATCAAATATGAGGTACACATGTTCCATAGATGGTAAGCTCTCACCAAATACAAAGGATGCATAACAAGGGGGCATATGGGCTTGTGGACCAATTGTTTTCATTAGAAGCATATCACTTATACGTTTCTATACCAAAAGATTTTTGAGAGATGCCAAAAGGACATCCGTTTAAATTTTAATTATTTTCATATAATATTAATGTATAAAATTAAATATTATTTAATTAATAATAAATTTTTAAAAACTAATATATTTATTTTAATATTATATATAAATTGTGTATAAAAATGAGAATTTGCATTCAAAAAAGATGAAGTATATAGATTTTTTGTACAAAGTTACAAACAAACCCAACCACAAACCAAGATCCAAAACAGAACAAACAACATAGGTAGAGATTAATGCATTCATAAAGAAAATTCAATCTCTTGTGAGTGGTATAGAATCCAGGAAAGGAGATAATGTTTCTAGAAGACAAGATCAATTTGGGTTTACTCAAATCTCAAGGTGGGTCTTGACCCAAATAACAGTATGGCTAGGCACTTCACATCGAAATGGATATGCAAAAGTTTGATGACAATGATCCAACCAATTGGCTCTGCAAAATAGAGCATTTTATTTGATCTTCACAATGTTCCGTGTCAACAAAATCTTGCAATGGTATCCTTTTACTAGAATCATGATAATTCCATTTGGTATTAATACCTACGTAAAGACAAGAAAAAGAAGGGATTATTGTGACATGGATTGTTTTCCAAGAGGAACTCACTACACATTATGATGAGAATCTTATGGATAGCTACTTCAGCCAACTTACCAGATTAAAACAAATAGGTACAGTCGAGGATTATATTATCGATTCCAAAATTTGCCTATAACAGTGAAGAATAAGGAATCATTCCTAGGGGATTTAAAGGACCAAATCAAATATGAGGTAGACATGTTCCATAGATGGTAAGCTCTCACCAAATACAAAGGATGCATAACAAGGGGGCATATGGGCTTGTGGACCAATTGTTTTCATTAGAAGCATATCACTTATACGTTTCTATACAAAAAAAAAAATTGAGAGATGCCAAAAGGACATCCTCTTAAACGAGATCATGATCATGCTATTCTAGTAACAAGGACCAAACAACCACCTAACATTGTCATCGAGAAGATGGTTCAAGTGAAGCTAAAGGCAAGAATTATCAGGAAAAATCAATGTGCTAACTTGTCTCCTTTGGTAATAGTGCGCAAGAAAGTCGACACTTGGAGGATGCATCCTAATTACAAAGAGCTCAAGATGTAAACCATCAAAAACAATCCATTCCAACCATTGATAACTCATTGAATGAACTGAATGGAGCTCTGCTGTTTGCAAAACTTGATCTTAAATAAACTTATCGTCAAATTCAAATTTATCAAGAAAATATTCCCAAGACAACATTTATGTTATTAAGAGTTTCTAGTGATGCCAATTGGTCTTACTAATGCTCTTTCTGCAATTCTAGTCTTGCCAATGGATCACATAGTATATCCCAAACGTTGATAGTTAGAACAAATTCATACATCATTTCAAAAGCAATTTCCTAAAATAGGTACCGTGTAAATTGTAAATTCCTTATTATTTCCATATATAAGGGGTGTTTTCATAAACATAAAACTTCTTATGATTCCTAAGAAGAACGCAATATTGGCATTTCTTAAGAGATGGTGAAAATAATTACTTTTTGTTTTGCAGATATCAATCACTTCCTCTACAAGCAAGCCAATTAACACATTTTCTTTAAGGCAAGTGCTTCTCTCCTAATGTGAAAAACATTTCATTAAGATTAGATAAAATACAATTAGAAGTTAACAAATTCATAGGATTTGATGTGTAGAACTTATTAGATGTTAGCTCATTTGCTCAAGCAAAAGGCAACAAAAAGCAAGTTGAGGGCAAACACATCTAAAAAACTAGTGAGCGTTTTGAGATGTGGAAGATCGTGTCATGTATTGGCCAAATTTTCTGTCCATGGTGAAACGATGTTTCCTAACACTCTCCCCTTGAAAGATAAATATTGTGAAAACAATCCCTCAAATCATTACTAGGATCAACAGAATAATATGGTACAACTTTGTTTTATGTTGATTCTCTTTAAAATATTTAATGGATAAATTATAGGTTAGTAGCAAGATTTATGTCCAATAATTGGTCTTAATGTCATGATTTAATTCTTAAAAATTGCATGTAGATCTTTAGCAAGATAAAGGCTTTTGTACTTCAAATTTAAATGACTCCAGTAGCGTTTATGTTTGTCTAAGTATTCCATGACGACATGTCCCCAAGTGTCTAGTTAACATCATGAGTACTTGGGAACTTCGAGAGGATGTACCCTTTCTCAAGACTAGACAGATTGCTTCATTTGATACTTAAAAATAAAAAAGGTAAGGAAAAATTTGCAAAAAAAAACCTTTAAAAACTACCAAGGGAGTGTTGGAGATATAGCTTCAGGAGATACTTAAAAATTAAAAGGGTAAGGAAAAATTTGCAAAAAAAAACCTTTAAAAACTACCAAGAGAGTGTTGGAGATATAGCTTCAGGAGATATCTTTCACTAAAATATACCTGCAATAGTTATCTCTGTCATATGGTTCTGATCCTCCTTTCTTCATGATGTGTTCTGCTGCTGCCAATTCATTCAAATATTAATCTATATTCTCTAATGTCATCAGCGATTATCCTCTAATTGAAGACAAAGGGTTCAAGAATATGAAGAGTCTTCCTCTCGTTGACAGATAGTTCAAGAAAATGAAGAGTCACCTTCTTTTGTATCGGCGGTTGCTTTATGTGCCTCGGCAGACTCTTCATTGTCAAGACAGTGAAGAGTCTGCCTCTTCATATGAAAAGACTAGGCCTTATTTATTGTTGGTATTTGCATATGCTTGGATGATCAGCTACATTCCAGGTTCAGTATTTTTGCAGACATATAGAGTTTCTGATTATTACTTCATTTGAGCTAGTTTTGTGTAAATTGTAATTCAGACTTCTGATTTTTCATCAAAAAAGAGATATTTTTGTGGCTAGGTTTTTCACCCTCGAGTAGGAGGGTTTTCCTAGGGTAACTATTGTGTTCATTGTCTTATGTATTGCTTTTCTGATTGCTTACATTTCTGATCCTTAAAAAAACCAACATAGTATTAGAGCCAGGTTGATCCTGTGTCTATTATTTTGTGATCTTTTTCATCATGAGCACTGCAATATTCGGCAGGTTTGAGGTAATTGGTTGTTCATGTAATCTGCACCTAAGCCACGGGGTTTCTAACTGCTGACAGCAATTCCTTTCCTCTCTATTTGTTCATTTTGATTCTCCATTATGGGCGTCGATCTCAGAGAGTCAAATTGGTTATGCTTGGCTTTTATTTTGTTCACCATACTTACGTATGGATCACTGTATTCTCCTTCTCTCTCCCTGGCGCATGATTGCCCGACCCTTGGCATGAGATTTCCTTTGGCATCTGTTTGCTGCGTATAGAGTTGTGAGTCTTGTGCGCCTCGTCCTTGGAGGTGTTGAATAAGTCATCTGCAATAGACTTCACTGGATTTTGCTCGATCATTTGTTTGAGATTAGACAGACTGTTAGTTTATCGCCTAAGATTGAGAGCTGCGTGAGAGGAGGATTTCATTCACCATTTCAAAGACGTCACCAAGAAGCCCGTCCACTGACTCTTCTATGCAGATTTGAACCGTCTTCCTATGGCATAACATTTATCAAGTTCTGGGCCGTTTTCTGTAATATTATCACAATAACAATTTCTGGAATGTCATCGGGTTGTATTTTCTCTTCCATGGTTTGAGTTGGCAATGTCTAGCGGTTTTCTGAGATAAATCTATGCATGAAATGGGTGAACAAATTGACAAGAAATAAGTCATTGCTTGGAAGCAAAGCGTTGGACAGCCATATGGACATTTCTCATCATTCCAAATTGATAACAGTCATGCCATCATTGTGACTCATATTGTCGTTTCTTTAAAATTAACTATTGTAGTGATAGTCTTCGTTGTAATGAAGCCGATTGTTGTTCCTTGCTTGAGATTTCGGGTGCATTGAAATATTGGACATTACGCCTCAGGAAGTGAGAGACATTACATTCATTTTAAGGTTGCCATAATTTCCAGTTTTCTTGAGCTTTCGAGAGGAGTTACTCAATAGAGGTTTTTGAGAGTGCTCCCGGTCTATATAGAATGTGATGCAATGACCTCCTGAGGCTACAATCTTGGAAGCAGGGGTGAGAGAAAGTTCCATTAAGCTCGAGGCTTCCTATGCAAATTTGGGTGATGCTGGCAATTAGCTGAAGACATTTCTATCAATTGTTCCTAAAACTGGTGTGGATTTAGGTCAGGTCGTGGAGATCATCTTGGAGGGGATCATTATAGTGTTGATATGGTGAAAGAGACCATGGTGCTGATAGCAGGGAAAGATATGAAGATCGGAATCTGAAAGGGCGTTGCTAAATTGATCGACAATAAAGAGAAGTATTTTATGTTTGTACCTTTGAATAATGATCATGAATAATTCATGCAATGATATTGGGAATAGTGAATCATGTATGCTTTTAGCATTGATCTGTATATTTCTCTTTAGGATAGTTTGATTCTATGAGCTATTATTAATCTCTCTAAAATGTAGGATGGATCGAGGACCAAAAGGATGATGGATTAATTATCTGAAATTGCATAAGGAATTCAAAGGAGGAAGAGCTTAAGACATCCAGTGAGGAAGTTATGCCAACTGAGAGAAATGAACATACATGAAGACTCAGCTTGCTGTCATAGGGCTGAGTTGGTGGCACATAACTGGAGACATCTCGAAGAAGAAGAAGAACCTATTCAGATTGTCTTGTGATCAGTTTCGTTTAAGAGGAGGAAATGACACTCAAAGGGAGTTAAATTCCGAGAATTCAAATGTAATGTCCACTTCGAGAATAGAAGTTAATAATAAATAATAAAAATATCTTAGAAAACGAATAAATAATAATAATGATAGTATATAATATATTAATAGATAAAGTATAATATAATATATTAATAGACAATATAATATTTAATATTAAATCAATATTATCATTTATATAATATAATTCATTATTAAATATAATAATATAATATATTATTAATAAATAAATAATAATGTAAGAGGTGATTGAGGAGTACGAAGTTAACAGTGGATTTTATAAACTCCAAATGATCGTATAATACTTCAGCAACTATAAGCCTATGGCTATAGAGTGAAGGGTGATTGCCCCGTAAACATTGAGTCAACTAATAAGTCGACATTATATGAACCAAGTCATATAGCTGGGCTATCTGAGTAGACGGACGGGCATCCACATTGGCACAAGAACAAAGAGACGTGTCCCATGAGAGTTGAAGAGTCATTTCTCCCCATGCACATAGGCTATAAGAAATACAATCAGCGCTGATGGAGAGTGGGAGGAGAAGGGATATTGGCTATCTGTTCAAAATGAAAGCATAAGAAATTAAGTGTACTTAGTATCCAATGATCATCATTTACAAAGGTGTCATTTAATAAGGATGAACAACAATCAATATATGAGTTGTTGTCAATGAAGAGGGTATTATTTAAGAGGCATTTGTGGGTGTCTTCGTCCTAAAGAAGATCATTATAGTTTGTTGTGTGCACACGAATATTGTCGTAGCATTACAAAGGATCGACATACAATCAATACTTGCAACCGTTTACATGTCAGTGATCAAACAAATATTTCCTATTTTCCATGAGATGAGTATTTCTAAGATAGGTGTTTACCGAAGTTATAAATATTAACCAACAAACATCGATCAAAGTATTAGCAGCATTACTAACCACTATTTATTATAAACTAATGGATATTGGTAGACATGAATTATAAACATCAAAGGCATCGATGATATCTGTTAAGTTGGCGATTATCAATTGTCATGAAAGGGTGCAATTTATTTAAGGAGAGACGTCATTATAAAGAAACATATCTCTAGAAGACAAGCCTTTTATCATATATATAGGAGGAAAGAAGGGAAACTTATCTCGGGAATTATCCCTGGGTGGATCTGTTTAAGGGAACCTTTATCTCTTAAAATAGTCCAACCAGCATAAGAATCACTCTCTCTTTATATCCCCAAACTGATCTTTGTTAGTAGTATATACTTGCAGATTAATATCTCACCCTCCTATATACATAAATTATATTACCTCGCGTGAAGCATTTTTAGATAAATACATATAGTTCTGATTAAAGATAATCTATATTCAAAACATTTATGCCTTCCTCAATTGGGTTCTTGAAGACAGATCACAAGGTCTTCTCAGAAGTAATGTTTAGTCATATAATCATCACAGAATGAAGATAGCTGATCAATTGAAGAATCCACAAAATAAGGATATTTACTTTATACACCATTACTAACTGCATTCAATACACCCATTTGTGCAATTGTGAACAAATTAAGATAGAAAAGTAGCTTCTTACAATCTCATTTATAAGAATTTAGTTAAAACTCTAAGAGAAGGCACAAGGGGACACTACATCAAGGCACGAGTTAAGAGCATTAAGGTTCTAAGACTTATAGAGGGGTGTCCACTTCCAGAGAATTTCTTTGCAATCTCTAAGGCAGTGATCAAGAGGGAGTTTTGTGAAGTGAAGATGTCAGATAAGTGGGTTGCAGTGTTGCAAGGCCATATGCTAAAGTTGCACAGTCAATCTGGATTTGACATTGGTAGCTCCGCAAACTTATTCAGGATAGGGTGATATGGGATGAGGTCAAGGAGGACAGTCCTGGACTCTAGCATGTCAAAAGTTTCGGAGGTGTGTGTTGAAAAATGTTCCTCTAAGACAAGCATTGCAGGCAATTTTGATCAAGGAGGTCAGGAGGTTGATGCAAGTGCTTGGAGCTTCAGAGGGAGTCGCATCATCATGAAGATTTGTTGTAATGTATATTTCTCTGTGAGAGAAATATGAGGTTGAATGCCCTTGTAATGTATATTTCCATGTGAGAGAAATATGAGGTGAAAGCCCTTGTAGTGTATATTTCTTTGTCAGAGAAATATGAGGTGAAAGCCCTTGTAATGCATATTTCTCTGAGACAGAACAGTATGAGGTGAAAGCCCTTGAGATGTTGCTTTTCCATTCATGGGAGTAGCCATGGTGGACGTCATGTTGAGAGATTCCATGACAACATCACATTGAGTGATTCTGTGATGAGCACTTGTGTATATGCCTCTTTCCACACGTGTGAGTAGCCATGGTGGACGTCATATTGAGAGATTCCATGACAACATCAAGTTGACTGATTCCATGATGGGCACTTGTGTATATGCTTCTTTCCACACATGGGAGTAGCCATGGTGGACGTCATGTCGAGAGATTCCATGATGACATCACGTTGAGTGACTCCATGATGTGAGCTTGTGTATGTTTCTTTCCAAACATGGGAGCATAGTTGAAAATCGCGCGGTAATATCGCGTGTAGCGCGATATATCGCGAGACACAAATGGCAAAGATATTATCGCCATTTAAATCGGTCCCGATTTTTTCAAAATCGCGCACCGGTTTTTTCACAAAAAATCGCCTAAAAACCGCGATATATTGCCAAATAAATCGTTGAAATAGTCAACAGCAACGCGTGTTTTGTTTTTAGGGTTTTCGCGGATAAAAAGTGATGAAAAATTACTATTTCGTGGTCATTTTTAGAAGTCGGTTTTGAAGCCTGACGCGAAAGGAAAGCGGGACGCGAAAGGAAAGCGGGAACCTATAGTATTCACGGCAAGAGCTCAACATTTACGGTAAGTTCAGTATTCTCCTTCAAGCGGAAGCCCACGACATTAACAGTGAACAGTAACACGACAAATTCATTTAAAAATCAGTAATAAGTATATTTTTTAAATCG
The DNA here is from genome assembly GCA_018584345.1 of Thuja plicata. Lineage (NCBI taxonomy): Eukaryota > Viridiplantae > Streptophyta > Pinopsida > Cupressales > Cupressaceae > Thuja > Thuja plicata. The sequence goes on from MU226096.1 coordinate 73,331, forward strand.
GTATATATTGTAATGTTTATATTGTAATGTAATGTAATGTTTATATTGTAATGTTTATATCGGTAGTGCCGTAGTGGTAACTGTAATATATAAACTGTATAATATATTGTAACTGTAATAAACATTACAATATAAACATTACAATATCGGTAGTGCCATAGTGGTAACTGTAATATATAAACTGTATAATATATTTTTTAAATCGGTATTGTGGTAGTGCCGTAGTATAACTATAATATATAAACTGTATAATACTATAACAGTATAACTATAATATATAAATTA
>MU226096.1:76931-95633 GCA_018584345.1 Thuja plicata
ATTTTCAAATGTTCGATAAAAGTGCCGATTTATTGCCGATATTTTTGCCGAGATTTTGCCGAGAACGAGATTTTCAAAAAATTTGGGTCCGCCGAGATTTTGCCGAGACCGAGATTTTCAACTTTGCATGGGAGTATCCATGGTGGACGTCATGTTGAATGATTCCATGACGTTATCACATTGAGAGATTTCGTGATAAAAAAAACTTTTCCACAAATGGGTGTAGCCATTGTGGGTGTTATGTTGAGAGATTACATGACATGGATATCTGGAAAGAAACCTCCCTCGCTAAGAGGGAGTGTTGGAGATATAGCTTTGGGAGATATCTTTCACTAAAATATACCTGCAATAGTTATCTTTGTGATAAGGTTCTGATCCTCCTTTCTTCATGATGTGTTCTGCTGCTGCCAATTCATTTGAATATTAATCTGTATTCTCTGATGTCATCAGCGATTATCCTCTCATTAAAGACAAACGGTTCAAGACTATGAAGAGTCTTCCTCTCGTTGACAGATGGTTCAAGAAAATGAAGAGTCACCTTCTTTTGTATCGGCAGTTGCTTTATGTGCCTCGGCAGACTCTTCATTGTCAAGACAGTGAAGAGTCTGTCTCTTCATATGAAAAGTCTAGTCCTTATTTATTGTTGGTATTTGCATATGCTTGGATGATCGGCTACATTCAGGGTTCAGTATTTTTGCAAACATATAGAATTTATGATTATTACTTCATTTGAGCTAGTTTTGTGTGTATTGTAATTCAGACTTCTGATTTTTCATCAATAAAGAGACATTTTTGTGGATGGGTTTTTCACCCTCGAGTAGGAGGGTTTTCCCAGAGTAAACATTGTGTTCATTGTCTTATGTATTGGTTTTCTGATTGCTTACATTTCTGATCCTTAAAAAAACAAATAGGGAGGAGGGGGATTATCAATGCAAAAGTGATGCATTGTACTAAAATTCAATGCTTTTAATTTGTTTAGTCATTTTAGTAGCCATCCTCCTACCATCCCCAAAATTTGGTAAGTTTAATACCTGTCACTCATCTCAAAAGCTTGAAATAACTGTAATTTGTGTTTACCTATTTTCTAGTTGCGGTTTTCATAATGGCGTGACATGTTAGCAATTAGTGCTGTTTTGTCATATTTAAGAGTTGGAAGAAAGGATTGGATGCAAATTGACAAGAATATGGTTTATGTTCAAACATAGTTAAGAACGTATTTCCAACTAGGATAGCTTAGAACTTAATATTAATGATGGAAACAACATACATGTGCATAATATTTCCTCCAAATTGGACTTGGACTAATTAGTTTTGCTCGATAAATAAGGTCAATTGATGCTTTCAATGATTTTTCACTTGATGCATTGGTACCTAACTTTGAAGCACTAAACTCTTCCTCAAATTACATAGTTCACAGATAGCATTGGCCAATGAAATGAACAAAGGAGGCAATCACCAGATGTAGAGAAGATCAGAATGGCATTCAATTGGAAATAAAATGGAAGTAAATTTATCAAAATATTATTTAGTCGAGCCAAACTACTTTGAGAAGGCCCTCACTGGACTAGTGTGCTCATGGACTGCATGCCCCTACCAGACTGCCACACTCGCAGTCTGAACCTCCATCGAAAAATTTAAAAATGAGATGAATAAGTGTCTCAGTACGGATATCTTTCGACAATTGTAGACGACTTTTTTAAATGATAAGTATATTATTTTTTTATATATATTAAAGATAGTTTAAATGCAGAAGCATAAAATATCAGGTTTCAGCTCAAGAGACCATTAAGGTCTTAGTTCAACTAGAACTAGCTAAATCATAGAGTCATCTTAATGAAGAAGTTGCTCCTGTACGTAAATAAAATGCAGCCATACAAGACTTTACATCCTTATACAAATGATATACAAATGATAAGTATATTAGTCGTCAAGTAGGATATTAGTTGTCAAAGGGGAGATACTCTTTTTTATCAGTGTGTCAAATTATGATGTTTCACGAAAAATTTACCACATTATTTTTGACAAACATCAATTTTCAAACATTCTGTAGCAACGAAAAAAACTAATTCCTATAAAGAACCTAAATCTGATGGTTGTATAATTGTATTTAGTAATTTTTGTCATAAAATACAACTAAAATATTGAGAATGTATTACATAAAAGAGAAAAAATTGAACACATAAAATGTATGGTTAATCAATGGTATACTTTCAATGATATACTATTAAAAAAAATTATTATCATTTAGTCGAAGCTACTTTGAAAATTTTACAAAGCAATTTGGGATTTTCAATCCTACAGTGTGAAATTCTATGAGAAGGCTTTGTAATTGCTATTAAATGTGCAATTAGATGTTTGCATAAGATGACAAAAAAAGAGATTAAATTTGTTTGGCGGCTCTAATGCATGCAAAACCATCATAGATCAACATTTTAATTGGAGAGACTCGACAAAAAACTTTCTATACTTGTGATTAAAACAAATTAGGGAAATGTTACATTTGAGAGCTAAACAAGGATAACTATTTCAACAAGTTGTTTGAACAGTAGAAAAACACTAAGAGTTATCAAAGATGGACTTAAACCCAATATCCTTCATCTACAGTGATGGATTAAGCCTTCCCCTTTAACTAAAGATGTCAAAAAGACATTGATATCTCATAAAAAGTTGTTAGCGTGATTTATGGACCTCCAAAGATCCACAAGAAGAGAGTTCCCCAAAGAACAATTGTTACCCGACACATGAGTTAGCAATTTTCCTAGAAAAAGCTCAAACTTTTGGTTGGGAAATATAAATCTTTTGAGCACTTTGTCAATTTTGTCAAGGAAGAAACTTTCGAAAAAGGTGATATTTTGACAAGCTTTGATCTTGAATCTATTTTCACCATGACTCTTTTTAATAGTGCTATTAGTGAGATTAGGAGATGATTGGGTGATTTTGTCAACGACTCCCAATTTTTGAAAGGTTAACTTGCAACTCTTGAAATGTTGAAAAAATTCAAAAAAAAAATACTACAAATAATGATATATTCATTGTCCACTTCATGTGCTCTAACAAGCCCATAAACTAAAGGCATAATGTAAAGTGACACTATATATTGAACAATGTGGCCAAAAAATGCCTATATGTTGAAAATGTGAAACTAAATGCAACTATAGATTGGAAAACTTGATTATAAAGTAAAAAAAAAATCCATATTTTTTGGGTCCCAAGTACATTTTTAATTGCCAAATATTCCCTATGTTTTGTCGATTGTTTCCCACTTTTCGACGAGTTTTTTCATTTGGGGTCTTACCAAATCTAAGTCAACTCCTAGTTTAAAAACTATGGATGAAGCAAATGCTATGGAGGAGCTTTGTTTAAAGCAGAGTTACAAGACTCGGACTCGCCTCGGACTCAGCAAGCTGGTTTCGAGCTCGGGCTTGGACTCAGACTCAGCAAGGACTTGGCAAATCAAAAAACCCAAGAAACTCAAAGATTTTTAAGGATTTAAAGAGTTTTTCATGCATCATTTAGTCAATTAACATCAAATACACAATAATTGAGATAAATAGAAGCTACTTTGCACACATACACAAGTTTACATAGATCACATAGGTATAAATGTGAATTTCTAAAGGAAATAAGTTAAAATAAATAACACGTTAGAAATATAAATCACAGTGTAACCCCAGCGCGGGGGTACGTCAGTACGGGGGGCGTCGAGACGAGTTTCAGGTACGGGAAAAAAAGGGCCTCAATTTCGGTACGGCGGAGGGGGGACGAAGGGGGAGGGGCCAGGGGTGCTGCATTCTATACATATAGAACTTGAAATGCTAATTATGAAATGATGTTTCACTATAACATACCAAATTGGTTCTTGGAATCTTGAAATACTTGAACATAGCAAAATTGCAACATGAACCAGAACCATTGAACATTCAACATAGAAACATTGATGAAAGTAACATAAATACTCATAGACTCGTAGTAACATAATGATAATCATAAAATTATATTAGTTCTATGATTCTATCAAAGATTCAAAATTCATTGTTCAAATATGAAATATGATAATATCATAAAGATGATCATGATTACAATGAGTAGCATGATATGAATCATGATTGATATCAAAATGAGTACCCAAGTACCGTCCTGAAGTACCCAAGTATAGTCCCGGAGTACCCAATTACCGTCACGAAGTACCCAAGTATAGTCCCGGAGTACCCAAGTACAGTCTCGGAGTACCCAAGTACTGTCCCAAAGTACCCAAGTACTATCCCGAAGTACCCAAGTATCGAAGTACCCAAGAAGTGCAGGGACGGGTGCGGCTGCGGTACGGCGATGCTTGAGCGGCGGTGGGGGTACTCCGGTACGCGGAGTACCCGTCCCAAGGACGTCTCGGTACCAGGTACTTCGAGGTTTTGGGTCGAGTACGCGTCCCCGGGTTCCACTGATAAATAGTGTCACTGTCAAATGTCTACAATAATCATGGAATATGAAATCCATAGAATCAAACTAGCACATCATAGACAGGTTTTGTGTGTTGCTCTTTTGTTGTTGCTTTTGGTCACATAGACTGTTGGTCTTGTTAATGTTGACACTATTTAAATCTTTAAATCGTTCATACAAAGAGGCAAACACATGTTTTCACTAATCATTTTCCTGGTGATATTTGCTCTAACATCATCAGCAACTTTATTTTTTCAGTAACTCTTTTTCACCACAACTTTTGGTGACAACTAGCCTTGTGACAATATATCTCCCAACAACAGTTTGACTGCAATCATAAGCTCCCTCCTTGCACAAAAGCACCGTGTTTGGTTCATTTTTCTAATGAATGCATTTTTATGACCAATTCTTCTTACCAATGCTACTTGTCTATGATGTGCTAGTTTGCAAGTGATGGAATGACCCTTTTAGGTCTTACACAAGGCATATAAACCAAAAAAAAGTAAGTTGAAACAACAAAAAAAAGTAAGTTGAAACAATACAAAAATGTTTTTTTAACACTTTATCTCTGCTAGCCACGGCAGAGTCCGGCAAGTCCTGACAAGACTATGCAGGACGAGACCGAGTCTGAGTCCAGAGTCAAAAACTCTAGAGCCCGGACTCGGCTTCGGACTCGCAGAGTCCCGCCTGGACTCGCAGAGCCCTATAACACTGGTTTAAAGTCTACATTATTCAACTTTCAAGAGAGTTTCTACAAGTGAGCAGAAGGTGTAGCAATGGGATCTAGCCTTTCGCCATTTGTCACCAACATCTCCATGAAAATTTTAGAAATGAAGGCCCTTAGCTCGTTTCCAATTAAACTAAAATGGTGGAAAGATGGAGGATGACAATAATATTAATTGAACTAATCATACGAAGAAGATTTAAGAGTTCCAAATGTACCTAAACAACATTTATAAGATCATAATTTTTTCAAAGAAAGTAGGACTTGGAGACCATCTTTCCCTTTCTACATGTTCTTCAAATAAAATAAAAAAGACCTTGCTAGCCCATCAAATAACCAGCATACTTCATGAAAATAAGATTCCTTAATGCTTTAGTGATTGAGTTTTTTGAAACTCGCATGAAGAGCATCTAGTGAAAAAAATTAGGCATTTAACCATTTTCAAGAAAAAATGGAACAAGGGCCATCAAATAGCTAGGATTTTCAATCCAGCTCATGGAGTACAATAACATCAACAAGTTGAATCAGATTTTGTCAACCTTCCCCAATATTTTTAACATACATTGAAGAGGTCTCAAAGATTAGCTGGAAATAAATTTGACTGAACATTTATGAAATGCTCTTGTGGCCAGCCATTATTCAGGAGACAACTAAATCTATTTAAACAGACATTTAAAGAACATGATTGATATCCAACTAATATAGTGCAAAAGCTTACATTATTGCTAGACAGGATTATGTTTATAAAAGAATATTGGGTGAGGCTGTTGAAATTTGCAAGTCATTGAACAACAACTTGAATAGGGATGACGATGTAAGTCTAGCCAATCCTATACAAACATCATTAAAATACTTTGTTGTAGCACCCCATCTATAAAAATTTGTAATAAATTAATTCTTTGTGATTTAACTTTTGGTCATGTTGGCTTTGTTACATTACCAAAATAAAGTTAATTAAAAAATCCTCTCAAGTTGGACATACTTGACATCTAATATCATGTAAAGAGTTATCTATATAAGGAGCTTGTATCTACAATCTAATACATATTTCATGTTGATAATAGATCATGTAGCATGATCCAACACAAACAGTTAAAAAGTTTTCACACAACTCTTTGCTATAAGCATTTTTGTAATCCGTCAGTTGTGGAAGCCGCAATTTTATTTTCCTTACCTCTATTTGAAGTTCTAACCCCATGTTAAATATCATCATATCATGTACCATGTCCACTAGAAGCTTGGTTCTCAATTCTAAAACTTAGTGTTTATCCATGTATACTTCCATTATCATATCATGTCCTTTTGGAACATGTGTATTGGTAGGGTACAACATGTCCTTTTGGAACATGTATATTGGTAGGGCACAATATGGCTCATCCCAGTTATAATATGCTTTTTGAGTTAATACATCAGCTCCTTCTAGAGTTTTGAGAGAGAACTCTAACTCCTGGGAGCCCCATCCAAATGTAAAAAGACAGTATCTGAACTCTCCTCATGATCATAAATGTGTTGCTTAACCTTTTTCAACCATCTATGTACCTCTAATTCTCTCCCAAAACCATGCTTTTGGATCATATTTAGATATAAAGGAGCATTGGAAACATACTTCCACCTCCTCATCCACCTCAAAAATTGTATTTTTTCCCTATCCCAATCAACATTCTCCCTTATAATTTGGGTAGGAAATTTAGCAAATACGTTGTTAGACTCTTTCTTCATCACAAATTTGCACTAATTACTACAGGAGTTAGGGAGCTCTGATACCATGTTAAATATATGGAACTCTAATGCCATGTTAAAGTAATGGAGCTCTGATGCCATGTTGAAATTTGCAACTCAAGCACCTCCAAGATATGCAAGCTAGTGCATCATATGCTTTTATATAAAGGTGTCTCTAAAAAAGATTAAAAAAGAAAAAAAGGCTAAGATATGCATGATATCCATAATATGCAAACTAAAACTGAAAAAACAAAGTAGAGCCCAACTAGACTGAACTAAACTAAATTAGGCTCAACTAAGTGAACTTAAGCTAAACATGCATGTGCAAAAATGTGCTCAATTATGCATGAGAATATTCTTTGAGCATGTGCACAATTAATTTATGCAACAGTACCAAATGTGCTAAATGCAACAAAACTATGTACGAAGCAACATAAATGCATGCTCTAACAATTGCTTGGATAAGCTGCTCTTGGCATAATTTGTAAGAAAGCAAAAGCTGATATTCTGCTGCCTCTTGCAGCATTCCACAATCAGTATAAATATAAACTAAATTGAATCCAGAAGGTAAGTAAATAGAACACCTACACACCCAAGCTAGTTTTACAACTGCAAATCCAGCTGAAAGCACATAAGTGATCTTAGTTACAGCAACATATCTTAAATTGATAGCAAAATGACAAATAGATACATAGTTTAAGGCTTTCCCTTTATTTAACATTCAAGTGGAAGGAAACCCTATGCTACGAGTCTATGACATAAACCCCTGTTAATCTAAACTAAACATAACATGTCATGACCCCTTTATAATCTGAACATTACATAGCATAATATTATCTCTATGAAACTAATACATACACAACAATGTGCACATCCATAATCACATAAACTCAAATGAACTTCCCACTTATAGCACCTTAAAGAATTATCAACACATCAACAGTTTTTGGTTTCAAAATTCAAACAGTAATTTTAAAACTGTGTTTGATATCAACATCGTGCGATTAGTGCTTACAGTTTGATCATATGCATCAATGCCTTCACTATCCAAAAGTAAAAGATTGTATTCGGTTCCATCTAGAGCAGTCCGCTGCAATGGAGCACTCCACATCCAAAGACCTTTTGTACATGGGCGATGTGTAGAAGCAACCTGAAAGCCGCTGCTCCTACCTAGCAACTGCATAAAAGATTCCACAGCAAGGGTGTGTGAGATACATCTGTTCTAAAAAAAAAACTAAACCTAAAATTTATATTGCATAACTAGAGCAAGAACTATTTTCGTAATATTTCAGGGGCTCAATACTTCCCATTGAACTATATGAAAAGCAGAATGATTTATTTGGTTGTAGGAGTGTATGTAAAAACAGTTGAAAATATACAGAAATAATGGTATTAATTTGGTATTAGTATCTTTAAAGACCTTTGCTTTACAATATTTTGATTTGAATCATGAAAGCCATAGGCATGCTATTTAGGTTAGGAGCCAACTTAAGGGAAAACATCTTCCACCACAAGATTCTCTGTAAAGCACGCCACGGCAACACACACACAGAGAGAAGGCTATTTGTGGTCAAGAGCATCCTTCAGTTAGCATAACCCCTAGTTCAAACTTCAAATGAGCACAAACCATTAAATTCTCTCTATAAATCACGAGATGCATCAAGGGCTATCCAAATTTTAACACTGAAATTTGGACCAGTTTAGGTTACATCAGAGTTCACTGCCTTTTATACTAGAAATTTGAACTCTGGAAAACGTTAAACACTGTCCAAAATTTTTGCTAAATTACAAGTATATCCATATGGTTTGTGACAGGAAAATACAGGATTAGTTCTCCAGAACGTGTTCCAGGTGACTATGGCAACAATTTTCTTTTATCAGAAAAATATAAAGAAAATAAAAACAATTGCTCATGGCAGCTACAGTCCTGACAGGGCCAACATTAGCTCTGCAAGGCCGACTTTAGCTCTGCAGTGCTGACCAATGCCCACGAATGTCATTGCAAAAAAACTTGTATTCATGAATATATTGGTTTTAATTTTAAACTTAAGTTTAGCTTTTAGGTCATGTATTAATATTTATTATTTAATAAATAATTGTCAGTTTGTGATATATGTGCGTATAGATTGGATTTTAATTTTAAAATTTATTTAAATTTTTATTTTAAAGTTATTTAAAGTTTAGCACTCTTGTATTTATTTTAATTTTCGTATTTTTGAGTTTTAAAATTTAATGTTGAAATTTATTTAAATTTCAATGTTTTAATTTTTTATTATAAATTTGATAAAATAATTTTAAAGATATAAAAAATTGCAGATTTATGTTATTTGAATTTGATGATGTTAAGTTTTGATCAGAATTGGATATAGTAGACCTTTTAATTTTTCAACTATGATGATATCTATGATAGTTTATAATATTGAAATACTGCTGTTACAATTGTGACGCAATTATATTTATATATTAAATTGAATCTCTGCTGATATTGAATCAATGTCTTCTATTTGTAATATCGCCGAAGTGTATCACTATATATTACATATACTTCTGTTTCTGAGGAATCCTGATTTGTATATCATATAATGAAAGAAATTGATATGTTTGTATCCATACTATTCAATTTCTGTGTGTATCATTTACCGATCTGAATCCATATATGTAAGGTGGTAGGATGTCCACGAAGGGACATGCCTTCACATGGAGTCATGCAACTTCGTGAACATGACCCCACGGTATGGCCGTTTGATTACTTTTAGTTTCGACTAGTATAGTCAACAATGCATAAACAATATGTATTCGCATTAACACGACAATCGTTATTAATAAGTTTGCATCAAAACTAATCTGATCAATATATATAGTTGATCGGCTATAAGTAATCATAATATTATTATGTTCTCATAATCAGTTTATCAGCAAGATTAATAATTTAAATGCATATGATAACTTCTCTGAATAATATATATATATATATATATATATATAGGTGCATATATATAATAAAGAACTAATTCTTGATTATGTATATGCATACATATATATATATATATACTTTAATTACTAATCATGCTAATAATAATCTGACTTATGAATATTACTTATACATGTGATTTCCATAATGAGATTAATCCGAGTGATGCTACAATCATTAACACTCCCTCTTAGCTAGGGAGGATAATCACAGAGTGTATAAAGTAGGACCACATAAGATGTGGAAGAGATATCACTTTAATGTAATATCAAATTGTAAGGTATGTTCACGGATATCATGTTTGGAGATATCCACCATAATGATATCATCTCATGATATCAAGAGTAATGGCCTACAAATATCAAGTCTCGTGATATTTACCAAGTACTCAAAGTAATGGCCTACAAATATCAAGTCTCGTGATATTTACCAAGTACTCATGATGTCCATAAGGTATGTGCACAAGTATCACCCATGTTGTACCTACCATAGGGACATTATAATCATGGTTTGTTCACGGATATTAATCCACCATGGTATATCTATACAATACAAGCTATAGATATCTATGTGACGATATCCATCTCTTTGTAGATATTGATTTACAAGATATGATCTATCATGATCTACTTAGATATCAACCATATGATATCCAGCATGATAGAAGATCAAGTTATTGTAAGATCGTCACCTTGCAATAACTGTCAGAAGTACAAGTGATAATCATTTAGAAGTCATCACTTCTTCATGATGTACACAAGGCTCATAAAGTCATGAAATAACACTCATGATGAAATAGAAATATTTTATTAGTACAATGATCAAAGATGCTGAGACTTATTCTCAGTAATTACAACCATACCAAGCTTGCCTCTGAAGTATTCTACCTTCGTTTTCGCAAGAGGTTTGGTGAGGATGTTTGCTGTCTGGTCATCTATAATGACATACTTCAACTCAACTACATTTTTCTCCACCATGTCTCTAATGTAGTGATAAGGTATCTCAATGTGTTTAGATATGTTATGAAATATTGGGTTCAAGGAGAGTTTTATGCAACTCTAGTTGTCACAATGGATGATGGTAGGATCTAGTGGTTTCCCAAATAGTCCAACTTGAAGTTTTCTCAACCATACAAAAAATCTCATGCTCCCATAGATGTTGTAATGTACTCTGCTTCTGTGGAGCTCTGGGCCACTAACGATTGCTTTCTACTGAACCAAGATATCATAGTTGATCCTAAACTGAAGCAACATCCTGAGGTGCTTTTCCGATCCACAATATTTCCAGCCCAATCTGAATCAGTCTACCCATGCAAGTTAAGATCTACATCATTATATCTTAAGCCATAACTGATTGTGCCACGGAGATACCTTAAGATGTGTTTAGTTGCTACTAAGTGTAATTGCTTTGGTTCACACATAAACTGACTAAGTGCATTCACTGCATAACAAATATTTGGTCTGGTGTTTACCAAGTACATTAGATATCCAATTATTTGTCTATAGAGAGTAGGATCTGCAGTCTCTGAGTCAACAGTTACTTCTTTTAGCTTCTGTAGATTTGTTTCCATTGGAGTAGACATAGGCTTGCAATCCATCATCCCGAATCTTTTCAGGATGTCAATAGTATACTTCCCTTGATTTAGAATAATGTCATTTGTATGCTGCCATACTTCTAATCCTAGGAAGTAGTGAAGAATTCCTAAATCTTTCATGTCAAATTCGGATACAAGATCTTGTTTGCACTTAGCGATGAGATGATCTTCTCCTGTGATTAACAAATCATCGACATAAAGAATCAGAATCAACATATCTCTATTTATTACTTTTAAGTATAGATTTGGGTCTACATTTTTGGAGAAACCAAGTTTTGATAAATAATGATACATCCTTTCATACCAAGCTCGAGGAGCTTGTTTGAGACCATATAGTGTTTTTTCCAATCTGCAAACATAGGATTGTTTCTCATGCACTACAAATCCTTCAGGTTGCTCTAGGTATACTTCTTCTTCAATCAGTCCATTTAGGAAGGCAGTCTTTACATCCATTTGATGAATTTTCCATCCCTTAGATGTAGCAATAGCAATTATAGCTCTGACTAAGGTATAGGTGGCAACTGGAGCAAATGTTTCTTCATAGTCAATACCTTCTTTCTGAGAGAAACCTCTTGCAACAAACCTAGCCTTGTATTTTTCAATGCTTCCATCGTTTGCATGTTTGATTTCAAATAACCACTTGGAGGAGACCACAAATTTGTCCTTGGGTTTGGGTACAATATTCCAAACATCATTCTTGAGAATGGATTTATATTCTTTTGTCATGGCATCCTTCCAAGTTTGATGTTGAAGGGCTTCCTCTACATTTGAGGGCTCTGGATTTATAAGTTCACTCATGAGTGCAACATAACTAGAAAATTCATTTGGTATTTTGCTTTCTCTGAAAGTTCCTAGAGGGGCTGCATATTTTCCTGCTTCTTCAATCATCTTCCTAGCCCATAGAGGTCTTTTCTTATTTACTCTAGAATCATCAGTGGTATCCATGGGTTCAATGAAATTATTGTCTTCTATGATTTCTTGAGTCTCCCTCTGAATCTCAGGAAAGGGATCCTTTTGAGGATCTTCATCATTTATTTCACTTTTATCCTTGGATATTTTAAATGCAATATCTTCTTCAAATATCACATCTCTATTTAGTTCAATGTGTCTTTGTACTGGAATGTAAACTTTGTAGGCTTTAGAAGTTTCACTATACCCAACAAGAATTCCCTTCTTCTCAGAAGGCTCTAATTTTAGATCTTTTCTCTTTAGGAATGTGAATGTAAACTGGACAGCGAAATATTCTCAGGTGACTTATATTAGGTTTAATTCCAGTGAATACTTCTTCAGGGGTTTTGTTTTCTAGATGAGAGTGTGGGCATCTATTCTGGATGTATACGGCAATACTAGAAGCTTCAGCCCAAAGATAAGTTTCTAGGTTTTGATCATGCATCATGGCTTTTGCAGCTTCAACAATAGTTTTGTTCTTTCGTTCCGCAACTCTATTTTGTTGAGGGTTGTATGGAGCAGTGAACTCCCTCTTAATCCCAACATTTTTACAAAAGTTTTGAAAGATTTCTGAAGTGTATTCCCTTCCATTGTCTGTTCTTAGTGTTTTAATCATCTTCCTTGATATGTTTTCTACTAGAGCCTTAAATTTTTTGAACCTCATAAGAATTTCTTCGAACTCTTTGCATTTTAGAAAGTATATCCATGTCTTCCTAGAGTAGTCATCTACAAAGATAATATAATACAAAAATCCTCCTATGGAGGGAACAGACATAGGTCCACATAAATCAGAATGAACAAGTTCTAGTACAATTTTAGATTTACTTTCACTATAGTGAAAAGTGCTTTTGGTGTTCTTCCCTAATGCACAACCTTTGCAAGTCCCTTCATGTTTAGGTTTGAGTTTAGGTAGTCATGTTACCTTCTTCTCTAAAGAGGGTAAGCCATGAAAATGAAAATGTCCTAGTCTCATGTGCCAAATTTCACTTGTATTGGTTGACTCGTAGATTAAGGCTTGCTAGGGAGAAGTACATAGCTTGTAGAGGCATCCATGCCTTATTCCAATGGTATGAGCATTCTTGATGTTTTAGTTCTTGAGCCAAGCTAGTACTTTCCCTTCCATGAAAGTATGTATCCTTTGTCTTCGAGTGCTGAAATAGAGACTAGATTTCTTTTGATCCCGGGTACAAATAGTACAATTGTGAGTTGAAGTGAGATGCATGTTTTGAAGTTGATGGTGCAGGTCCCAATTCCCTTTACTAGATAATTTGTATCGTCTCCAATAGTTACTTCTTCATCAGAATTTTCCTCTATGGAATCTAGATGTTCTTTGAAGCCTATTATGTGTTGCAAAGCCCCACTGTCTATCACCCAGGTGTTTAGGCTATTTGAAACTTGACAAGATAGGGCAGAGTAAAATACAAGTTTCTCTGAATCCATATCCATGCTTGTTTTACTGACTTCAGTGAAAGAGGCTTGGGGTTTGGGTCTATCAGGACACTTCACTACAAGATGACCATATTTGTCACATCTATAGCATTGCACTTTAGATAGGTCCCTCCTTTTCTTGAATGATTGTTTCCCACTTGTATCCTTGCCCTTTTTCCTTTCAAAGTTATAGTTTTCTTCCCTCTTTTGTGAGATTGAGTGGTGAGAATCTGAATGTCTTCTTTTGTGGAATTCATACTGATCCCTCTACTCATTAATCTAGACTCTTCTTGAATGCAGGTTGTTTTCAATCGGTCAAATTTAGGAAGTTTGGAGCGAGCACTTACTCCTTGAATAAAAAGATTCCCATGAGATGGGAAGTCCATTTAGGGCTATCATTGTTAATTCCTTACTATCAAAAGTATGACCAATTGTGGAGAGTTGATTTCTCAAATATGTTATCCTCATAAAGTATGAGGTGATAGTCTCTCCCTGATTCATCTTCATGTGAAGAAGTTGATTTTTAAGAGCAAGAACTCTGATGTCCCCTTTCCAAATAAGAATTTAATAAATAATAATATTAAAATATAAAATTAAATAAATAAATAATAATACCAAATAAAGACAATATATGATTAAATAAATTTTAATTAAAGATTTAAACTTAATAAGGAAACAAGCACAATCACTAGTCATTATCAATATTCTAAAGATCATACATAACGAGGTAAATGATAGACTAAGTAAGATTGTAGTAAATCATACATAATCATTGCAGCTCTTAAAAAGAATTAAAATTTATGATATGATTAAAAATTGAAATTGTTCTTTGACATTAGATTTTGAGATTATATTTTGAAGGAATAATTTATATATGATGTTAATGTTAATGACTTGACCATCTATAGACTTGAACTATGGATCTCAAACCCAAGATGAAATTCAAACTATATAAGACTTAATGATTGTTGATGTTTTGTAGCTTCTGTGGGATAAATCCTATGAGACTATAGAAAAAGAGTGTGAGAGATATAATATATATAGATATATATCTAAAATAGTATTAGGAGAAATTAATATTATAATGATTCAGAGATATTACATGTGTGTGTGTGTGTAATTACATAATCAATTGTCATTATATTAATCTCATAATTATGAATAGACATGTCCCTTCATGAAGGGACGTGTCTCTCCTATCCTCATTCTCAATATAAATGAAAGAGATTAATGCATTTGGAAAACACATACAACATAGAGTGTTGTTACATTTGCAGCTATCCTAAAACTTAACATGGTATCAGAGCCAGACTACAAATGTAAGAGAGTAGTTTGTTGATGGTGAATGTGTGACTGTCTCAGAAAATGCAGTCTCAATACAGGGACCATATCTCACAAATCCACCGTTGGATTTTGCTGAATTTTGGATATGTTGGTGAAAAACAAATTTTGAAGAATCTCACAGGAGCAATTGGAGAGAAAGTGTAGGGTTCATAAGTTATGACGGAATGTGTACAAGTCTATGTGAAATTCCTGAAAGCGGCTTTCATTAAAGAGATATATTAATTTGTTATGATCGTGGTCAAGCATTAACAACAAAGAACGTATTCAAGGAAGGGTGTCTCTTTCTATAAAGAAAGCATTAATTATAGAGTGTCACCTCTCTTGGAGCAATCAATTCATTTCACAAGACATGAGAATTGTTCAACAATATAAGAGTGGGAATTGTACATTGTGGGGGGGAATAATAACCAATGTTACAATCCCATTTGAACCATCCTTAGTGGGGAGATGATTCAAAGGGAAGATGTCTCTCAAATAATCTGAGAAGGTGTTTTCTGATTTGATGTATGCGGACCCTCATTGGAGCAACTTGTATCAAGGATGTTGATGCGCAGATAAGTATTTATTATCCTTGAGTATTACTTTATCTACTTATTGTAGTATCTCTCTTATTTGTATTTCTATACGTACTATAAAAGCTATTTGCCTTGATCTTTTCCGGGGATGCTCTTGCAAGTATGGCCTATAATTTCTATGATATGGCCTTCGCCTATTATTGCCATAGCAGCCCTCTGCCGACTTCTATGTGGGGAGAGGAGGAATCTGATATCAGATTCAGAGGGAGTCTGACACTTCAGAGGTAACTTTGGACAAGGAGCTCAGAAGATTGATATCAAATTCAAAGGGAGTCTAACAGTTTATCTTAAGCAATCTTGGATGAAAAATATCAACATATTGATATCTTCTCAATGAGTTCTTCTCCGTGAGAGAAGTTCGAGGTGAAATCCCTTGTTTCCACCCTCTGCGCTGAGGCATGGTGGATATCATATGTGTGACTCCATGTTTTTAATGGGCTTGCCCCTGTGTAAATCATGAGGAAGTGACTACTTCCAAATGATTATCACTTGTATTTGTAAAAGTTATTGGAAGGTGACGATCTTACAATAACTTGACCTTCTATTGTGATAGACATCCTTGTGATGGCTGAAACATATCATATAGATAGAACTTGTGGATAGAATCGCCGATTGAGGCAATCCAACCGAGAACTTGTGGATAGAATCGTCGATGGAGGCAATCCACTCTAAAGCTCGTGAGTTTGTGGATAGAATCGCCGATGGAGGCAATCCACCTGAGAGCTTGTAATTAGAATCGTTGATAGAGGCAATCCACTTGAGAGCTTGTGGATAGAATCGTCGATGGAGGCAATCCACATCTTGAGACTATGTTTCTATTGATTACATCATGAGGATGATGCTTTTATTGCTTACATCATATGATTGATCTTGTCAAGTGTCATATAAGTGTTGACATTTATCCTCCCTAGCTAAGAGGAAGTGTTGATGTTTTGTAGCTTCTGTCGGATAAATCATAAATCCTATGAGACAATTGAAAATATATATATATAAAATAGTATTAGGAGAAATTAATATAATAATGATTCAGAGATATTACATGTGTGTCTATATATATATATACATACATAATCAATTGTCATTATATTAATCTCATAATAATGAATAGACATGTCCCATGAAGGGACATGTCTCTCCTATCCTCATTCTTGATATAAATGAAAGAGAGATTGCTGCATTTGGAAAACACATACACCATAGGGTGCTATTACATTTGCAGCTATCCTAAAACTTAACAATGACAATTGGAGAGTTGAAAACCCCATTGTCATATTAAGAATTATAAGGGGATATAGTCCTCATTAAGCCAGTAAATATTGATGACCATCATATGCATATGTGACCAAGCCTTGGATAGAGGATGTCTCTTCCAAGAAGAGGAATGGACCAAATAATGGTCAACCTATAAGCCCTGAGTGATGCGCTCCAGTGGATGACGGCAAGATTTGGCCAAAGGACTACAGAGGGTCTTTATCAAAGGTCATGAGCCTGACCTGGCAGACGTCGCTCAGGAAGTCCCTAGGGATGCACTTCAGAGGACGACGGCAAGATTTAGCCAGAGGACTGCAAAAGGGTACTTATCAAAGGTTATGAGCCCGACCTAGCGGACTTCTCTTGGGAGGGATTAGAAATGGGGTAGATAGCTAGTTAATTTCTTAATTCATGTATATATTTGTTCCCAAATTGTTCCTACTAACATCTCTCTTGCAGGTTCACCTTTAAAAAAACTAACCCGGAATACCTGGGGACATTACAAGAACCCTACGAGTGTTGTTGATCTCGAACAAATCTTCTAGGGCTTTGAACATAGCATATGTTGAGTCTAATTTGATGATAATAGGTACTATGTGATCTTTCACTTCGTCTACCAATAATCTCATTGCTTTAGTGTTGTTCTTTTCCCATTGAATCTTTTCATCTTTCCCACTAGGTTCAGAGTCTGCATTTTCCACTATCGTTTTTAACTTGTGCTCTTTTAATGTAAGCATCATCCAAAATTTCCAAGCTACAAAGTTTGAAGCACCTTCAAGTCTGTTTCAAGTCTAACTCCATTCACCATCTTGATGAATGTAATGTTTTTCAAAAATATTTATGGTAGTTAGATTGCCTTAATGTTGGAAATCTGATCTGATTATTTTCTCACACCTGCTTTGATACCATGTTAAGTTTTGATCAGATTTGGATATAGTAAACCTTTTAATTTTTCAACTATGATGATATCTATGATAGTTTATAATATTGAAATACTGATGTTATAATTGTGACACCATTATATTTCTATATTAAATTGAATCTCTGCTGACATTGAATCAATGTCTTCTATTTGTAATATCGCCTAAGTGTACCACTATATATTACATATACTCTTAGTTGCCGATTCGGGTGCGGATACGGATGCGGATGCGGGATGCGGGTGAGCAGATGTGTGAATTTTTTTTGGGGGGGGATGCGGGTGCGTTTGGATGCGTTTATATGTGTGTGTGTGTGTGTGCGTGTGTGCAAAGAAATGCAAGAAATATACAAAAATAAATCATTTGATATTGATAGTAAGATACTTAACCATTAGCACCTTGGTCCTCTAAATATTGAGACTGTACAACACTAAGAACTCTGTTATGTTCTTGTTCAATGCATCCCTGAAGAATCATGGCTTTTATTTCATGGAAAACATGGCTTCAATCTTGCTTCGACTTCCTAAATGATATTAGCTATATATGAAGTCCAAAGAATTTGTTTCAAATCACTTCTGTAAAAGATGAGATAATAGGAAAATTATTTTATTTTATAATGTTGCCTAAATCATCCATAATTTTACATCCTGTGTCTTCTTTAAGGGAAGCACTAAAGAAGACAAAAGAAGCATGCTTGTATATAAGTTGCACCTACAATTGAAGAGAAGAGACCAAGAAAAAATATAAACAAGTATTTGAATTATATAAGTACTATGCTTATAACAATTACATTT
>MU226096.1:103233-119006 GCA_018584345.1 Thuja plicata
GTTCTAATATTGTGTGGTTGAAGATACTACTGAAAGGTATGAAAGAAGAGATCACAGAACTAGTTGTCATATATTGTGATAACATGAGTGCCATTAATATTTCTAAGAACCTTGTAATGCACTCTAAAAAAAAACATATAGCTATCAAGTATCATTACTTGAGGGAGCTAGTTCAGAAGAAGGAAGTGAGACTGGAATATGTGAATACTAAGGAACAATCAACAGACATATTTACAAAGGCACTACCCAAGGATGCTCATGAGTATCTAGGAGGTAAATTAGGGGTGATTCCCCTAACTGAGGCTAATTAGTTTGAAAGGGTACTGTTGCATCAAATGTTATGCTCAAAATATTTGACACATTGATGCACAGACAGTCACACTTTAGGATGCTACCTAAAGCTGTGAAAGATAGACAAAGACAGAAAAGAGGATCAGTCATAAGAAAAATGACAGGAACAACATGATACAGAGTTTAGAACAGAATAACCTGCATGATGAAGATGTCAACGTCTTTGGCATTTTTGTCAAAGAGGGAGAAGTTTACTGAAAGAGGGAGAGTTTACTATACTTAGAGATAAAGGGAGAGTTTACTGAAAGAGGGAGTCCACTTGAACATACACAGAAAGATTTCAGTGTGATTACTAACATAAAAATAAATAAATTTACAAGATGAGAATCAGAATGAAGCTAAAGACATTAATGAATATTTGTTCATACCAAGGAACACATGCAAACTTTTTGGATTGTATGGTAATTATGGTTGGAAAATTATTGTTTTATTGTTTAGTGTTGCCATCAATGCCAAAGAGGGAGATTGTTGGAAAGCTACAATGGAAACCATTGTTGTTTTGTCATTGATGTCAAACCTTAACTAGTGAGACTATTGTTATCTATTTGAGTACCATATCTATTGATTGATGAAGAAGATTTGAAGGCAAGGATAACAAGAAGACTAAGTGATGAAATGGTTGACCTATGGGAAATCACAAGGGTACTTGATCAGTTGGCACACTGGCAAAGTAATGTGTTGTTTATCTTTTGATGACAGTTTACTGAGATTAGTTTATATCGAGCGAAGTCTGTGATGACCGAGTGCCAGTAAATTGCTGAGGAAACTAGTGATGACCGAGCGGAATAACACAGTGTTGGCCGAGCAGCAGTATTTTGGTAGTTGTTGAGATTTGAGATCTCTGGCTGACATAGTTGATTTTGTTGGGATATATAAAGTTAATTAAGGATAAGCACAATTGGTCCACACTATTTAAATGCACGGGTAATCGTAATTAATGCATGGATCCAAGATTTAATTAGTGATTTCTTTGGAGAAGTAAAGTAAATGTAAAGATGGAAAGATCCGTTGGATCTGACCTAACCTAAGATCTACGATCTTGATTAAGTGGCAAAATATTTATCTGACCTAGATGAAGAGGTATAAGATAACCTCAAGGGGTTATTCATGAAAGAGATGTAAGAATTGTATGCAAGAGGGTTGCATAGTTAATTGACTGACTAGCATGATCTAGTAGAGAAGGCTAAGCAGAGAAGCAAAGAGTTGCAAAAGAGATTGCTTGACAAATTTCCAAGTAGATCTGAAGATTGAAAAGAGAATGGAGTCCACTTAGTGAATTAACATTAGAGATGAATTGGATCTAGATTTGCAAAGTAAGTTGTATGTATCAGATCACACCTGCTGATTACTTTCTAACCATTGTATCAGTCAAAATCTTTTAAGCAGGTTGACCTAACAGTCATTGTATAAATCCTTTGAGCAAGGTGACATTCAGGTGGAATGTTCTAAGTCCTCTAACAAGGCCACTCCTGACAGGGTGATTAAATCCTTTAACCAGGTCACATTTAGCAATGTGTTTTGTAACCTTTAATAGGGTTGGCTCTTAATAGAGCTCACTTCAGAAGAGTGAAAACTTGATAGCATGTTATCGATGTTTTTTTCCCAAATTGGGTTTCCACATTAAATAGTGGATTCAACTTGTGTGAATGTTTATGATATGTTGTGTTTTACTATTAAGTTTCTACAAGCTAATTACATTTGAACAATAAAAAGGCATATGTATGTTGTTGATTTATGCTATTACTGCCAAGAAGATCTGACTTGTTCAAAGTGGTATAAATTTTAATTTGGTACATCTAGACCTGAGGATAACTAATTCACCCCCTCTCATTGATTCTAAATTCATTCTAACACCTCATTGGATTCTTTTTTAGTTTTCATTTCACTAGCCAATCTTTCAACTTCACACTTTAGTGCTTGATTCTCAGATTCTTTCTCAGCTATTTTAGTTTTAGACTTTCTTTTATCTTCTTCAACTAATTTTAGTACATTTTCAACTACTCCCTTAGAGCCAAGTATCTCAGTGATTCTTACTTTTTGTGCCTCTTGATCTTTCTTTGCTAACTCCAGTTGCTCGGTGAGTGTCTTGTTCTTTTCCAAGGGTTCTGCAATGGTCGATTCAGCTTCATCACTCAAACTACCTTCAGATGTTGTCTCAAGATTATCAACATGTTCTTGTGTGGATTTAAGTTCACTACACATCTTCTTCCTCACTCTCAAGGAATTTTCCAACTTTCTTTTCAGATCTTCGATCGCCTCTTGTGCATTTTCTAGTTCAAACTCAAGACTATCAATCTTCTTAGATTGCTTGTAACTTTCCAAGGCCATGAGATTTCCTCTTAGGTGGTTAAAACCTTTTCTCAAGATACTAGCCATGATACCAATTTTTAGTATAGTTGGAATAACTTAGGAAAGTTATGTACTGAGAGGGGAGGGGTGAATCAATACCCTTAAAACTTTTAACTATTCATTTTGATCTATTATCGAATTGAATATAGTTCATAAAAAGAACATAAAATAAATATTCCAAACCATAGAATATGCAACACATAACACATAGATTTTGGTCACACACAAATCCTTTGTTAGAGGAAAAAACTGCGGTGGGGATGACACCCACAATCCTTCACTACTGCAGTAAAAAGGTTGATCAGTTCAAGCTACAAATTTAGCTACTTATGATAGCTTACCCTATTAGGAGTAATATACCCGGTTAAGAGTACAAAATACTTTTTCACTATATCTTATTAGAGGATTTTACAATCTTTAATCTAAGATATGTACCTAGTTAAAGGATTTATAAAATATAAGACCTGTTAGGGCCTATCCCATAAGCGGGATTTGTATAACTTCATTGATTACAAAACAATTCACTACAAAATTTCTGATAAAGGTTCATCAATCAAATATTGTCTAGACTTAGTGTGTTATATATCTTTGTCACCTCATTGTGCACTCAGTAGCTTAGTATCATAAGATCTGCTCCATTTTGCATACCTCTCCTCTGCTTCACCTTTCAACATCTTCAACAACTCTTTCAACTCTGTCAACAATATTAACAACAATGGCAACCCTCTGCAATGTCAACTCTTTTTTAACTCTGCTCAACGTTCAAAACTAATATCTTATAGAATATTCAGGCGGTTAACTGGATCTAGGGCTTCAAGAATCAACGGTGGAGATTAAGTGGTTAAACTTAGGTTACATCTCCAATGTTGTATGCTTTATGAAACTTCATTAGTGGATCTTCCTCGTGATCCTGTCCAATCATGTGTTTGGAGTCCCAATGACTCAAGTAACTTTTGCCTTGAATTATGTGCAATGCTTCCTTCTCAGTGTCCAAATCCAATGTATCTAATTTCAAATGAAATGTCAGCTCTAAAGTGCCCAGTAAACATGCTTGTGCTTACTCGGTTAACTTTGTACTCTCTTCTTAGTGTCTGTGAGTGCTCGGTAAATGTCTTTGCATGACTCGGTATCTGTAGCTCGCTTAGTGCTTGATACATGCTTGGTATTTGATAACTTCTCAGTGCTTAGTGGTTGTCTCGATTGCCTTTACCAACTGTGTCTTCTTCGTTGTATGACTTCCTTCCTTCGGTTTCTTTCACCGATACATGACTTTGCAGAAAACTAATGACAACAAACTCTCTTTAGGAGTAACAACTTATACCAAATATAAGTTGTGATTGTAAATTGGTTATAGTCCACGTCTTCCAAATTTGTTATAGAAAACAACTTACAAATATTATCATGGTCTAATTTTTTCTTTAAAAGAATAAACCTATTTATATATTTGTATTTTGTTATGTATTTCAAGTAGTATACACTAAATTATCTTCAAACTTATGCTAGAGACAAGTTTTCTTTCACCTCACTAGATTTCACTAAATCTAATGAGGCAGCTCAAGGAGTTAAAAAACATTAAAATGACAAATGATGTTTTCAAAGTTCACCTTCATAATGCCTTATTAATAAATGAATAAGTATAAATTTCAATCATTTGAGATTACAGTGGTCATGATTTTAAAACTTGATTAACATGGCAGATGCTTGAAGGAATAATTTAAAAGCATGTGTCATACAACTTGTGCTTATTTTCAGGCAAATAAGGAAAATCCTGACTACTAATTGCATATCAGCGAGACATGAACAAAAGAATTCAACATCAAATTTTAAATCTTACTTGGTGGTGACTCAAGGAGCTAAAAATCATTAAAATGTCAAATGGTGTAAAAAACAAAGCATGCTCTGGATACAATTTATGCTTATTTTCACACAAAAAAGCAAAAGCTTGACTACTAATCCAATATAAGGGAGAGAAACAAAAGAATTCAAGATCAAATTTTAAATCTTGGTGGTTACTCAAGGAGCTGCAAA
Organism: Thuja plicata; assembly: GCA_018584345.1. Classification (NCBI taxonomy): domain Eukaryota; kingdom Viridiplantae; phylum Streptophyta; class Pinopsida; order Cupressales; family Cupressaceae; genus Thuja; species Thuja plicata. Next base: position 107,962 of record MU226096.1, read on the forward strand.
TCATTAAAATGTCAAATGATGTTTTCAAATTTCATTTTCTTAACACCTTATTAATAAATGAATATAGTATAAATGCCAATCATTAATCGAGACTACACTAGTCATGATTTTAAGACTTGATTAATAGGACAGATGCTTGAAGGACTAATTTAAAAGAAAGAATCATACAATTTGTACTTATTTTCATGCAAATATGGAAAATCCTAACTACTAATTGCATATCAGTGAGACAAGAACTTAAGAATTCAAGAACAAATTTTATATCTTACTTGGTGGTGACTCAAGGAGCTACAAATCATTAAAATTTCAAGTGATGTAAAAAATGAATTGCAAGGGTATCGATAAATCATTTCACGTTATTTTAAGATGAGATTTAGTGCAAAACTCAAAACATCCTTTTCTTTTTTTATGTGGGTTTAGGTGTTATTGATTTTTCGAACAAAGGTTTTTGAATACATCATCAGGAGAGCCAAATATTACTAAAGAATGAAATGTTTGTAGAGAGGTATCAAAATCTTTGAATTATTCAAACAGTCTGGAACATGTCCTAACATCCTTTTGTGTTTTTTATTGTGGGTTTAGGTGTTATTGATTTTTCTAACAAGGGTTTTTGAATACATCATCAGAAGAGCCAAATATTACTAAAGAATGAAATGTTTACAGAGAGGTATCCAAATCTTTGAATTATTCAAATAGTCTGGAACACGTCCTAACATCCTTTTGTATGTTTTTTTTTTTGTGGTTTTATATATTATTGATTTTTCTAACAAGGGTTTTGAATGCATCATCAGGAGAGTGAAATATTACTAAAAGCTAAGAAAACCCTAAGCATCTTCCCCTTTAAAAAATATTTGGCAGTCTTGTTTGGGGATTGGTCGCCTACAAGTTGTGAGGAGAACTCAAAACATCCTTTTGTTATTTATTTTTTGATTTGGGTTTAGATGTTATTGATTTATCTAACAAGGGTTGTGGAATAGATCATTAGGAGAGCCAAATATTACTAAAGAATGAAATGTTTGCAGAGAGGTATCAAAATATTTGAATTATTCAAACAATCTGGAGCACATCCTAACATCCTTTTGTATTTTTTTGTCAGTTTATCTATTATTGATTTTTCTAACAAGGGTTTTCAAATGCATCATCAGAAGAGCTAAATATTACTAAAAGGTCAGAAAAACCTAAGCATCTTCCCCTTTAAAAAAATTGACAGTTATGTTTGGGGACTGGTCATCGACAAGTTGTCAACCATCAAACCTAAATGTCTTCCCCTTTTGCCAATTTAGATAGATTGGCAAAGAAATTATTCTCTGCGGTTTATCGGGCAATGGTTCGGGACAAAAACCATTAGACTGTCTAGTGTGCAATGCCATTAAAATTCTTTAGAAATAGAAAACACTCTATATCACAAAAAAATACTTGTTAGTTCTGCTACAACCAGAAAAAAAAATGCACAATCATGGCGATAGGAAAAAATGAGATGGAATAGGGCGAAGGGAAACCTTCCACTTCCTGGGTTCCTCGCCCAAATAATCCTCTAAAACATGACTGCTCCCACAAAAAATGGTGAAAAGAACAGTGGACCCTTTGCAAGAAACATGCAAACCATCAACAAACACGAAAAATGAATAACATCAACCCACAAAACCATCACCATAACCACCAACGATACAAAGGTACATTGTATTGAATACACATTAACGACGAACATATCAAAATCGTCTTGTCGCCTATTCATCTCATACGAAGCACCCACCAAAGGATGTGTCACCACCACATGCAAACTAGCTGCCAAAAATTGGTGACGATAATTGACCGAGAAAGGTCCTCGAGGGCATATTTTTGAGATGGCTAACAACTTCCCGACGATGAATCCCCAAACAAGACACATATCTACATAAAAATTAAGTTGCGTTTTATATCATTAGGACCACTTGTACATAATAATGCTCTGAATTAAAATTATATTCTAATACCCTTCTAATAATCATAGAAGGTTCATGTTGTCAATTTATTTGTAAAAGAAGATAAAACTCCTTAATAAAGTAAGACTTCAACAATCATCTCATAGAGATAAAATATATATTGAGATGAAGGTCATGTACTCTATACTACATTATATATGTTGGGTGCAAGTTGATCATGGACCAAACAATATTTCTAAGTGGCAACATAAATGCTAAAAAAATAGAGTTAAAAAGCTTCACATGGAAATTTGAATGGATTATCTACAAAATTTTAAAAATATAAAGTGATATAATTTATAGAAAAATGAAGGTAGCTTTTGGACTTTTTAAAAAGAATATTTGGTAAAATTTTTGAAATTTTAATGAAGCCCTACTATTTTTATTATAAAAGTAGATGTCATCCTAGCCAATCTAAGTATGGGCATTTTTTAAATATTTAATATAAGCAAAGGAAACTTACCCGAACACAATTTTTTTGGTAAATAATTAGTTATGATTTTTAAAAAAAATATAAAGCAATATAATTTGTAGAAAAATGAAGGTAGCTTTTGGCTTCTTTTAAAAGAATATTTGGTAAAAAATTTGAAATTTTAATGAAGCCCTACTATTTTATTATAAAAGTAGATGTCATTCTAGCAAATCTAAGCATCAACAAATTTTTTAAATATTTAATATAAGTAAAGGAAACTTACTCAAACATATTTTTTTTTAAGTAACTAATTAGTTATGATTTTTTTGCTATGACTTTTAAAAATACTAAAATGTAATTTTTTGGCCAACCTAACTTGGTCAAACAAATAAAAGTTTCTTGTTAACATGTAGCTAGTGAAGCATATAGTGGGATGCATCTCTTAGATTTGAAAAACATGAAATGGTTTGAAAGTTACAATGTTTTTCAACCAATGTGACAATCAAAACTTTATCTACATATTATATGTAGAAAATAAATCATTAATAATTACCTATTAAATCTATTATAAAGCATATGCTAGAATTTTAGAATGTTCACAATTTATTTAAAAAGTCCTTTTGGTTTCATCAAATTAGGATAAAGCAATTTTGTCTTCATGAAAAGTGAAGTCACGAAAAAGAGGATGAAACCTCTAAACATATTGGATCAATTGAAAAGTTAGGATTGACATTTTTGAGCCTAAATCTAGTGCATTGAAGATTCAAAAAAGAAGGGAACATGTTTATGCTAGATAATATGGATTTTTGTTTCTACATAATGAGTATCCATTTTTGGATTATAAATGTTTTTTTTTAATATCTTGGAAGTGCATGGATTCATTTCATACCAAGCACGCGCACGCGCACACGCATCCGCCCGCACACACACACACACACACACACACACACACATGTTGATTAACTGTTGAATATCTGATGGAGACCGAGCGATACCGAGTATCATGATTATAGAAATGGTTAGATCAGTTGTTGTTTTTTCATTGATGTCAAACAATTGATTAATTGATTTTTATTATGTTACCATATCTTAAGAGGAGAAGTTATCAAATCAGTACATTTGATTGATCAAGTTGGGAACTGAAATGAACAAAGTTATGACTAAAAGAGATACTTTACCGAGCTAGACTGAGTTAGTCGATAGAATGTTATGTGAGTCAGTTACAGTTACCGAGCACCAAGCACCAAAGATGAGTTAGACACCGAGCAGTGAATGAAGTTAGTTACCGAGTTGCAAAGCAAGTTTTACCACGTACAGTATACTAATATTAAATGATGATGAAATCAAATTTAATGTGAAGTGATGATGGGCTGGATGAGGAAATGAATTAAATGAAGATTGTTACAAGATCTACGAATGGAAAAATTCAATGAGAAGATCTAAGGTGAAGATCAAGCGATTAAACATAAATACGAAAGTTCCAAGAAAAAATACAAGTTCTGAGGTAAAAGTGAAATGGTTTATCGAGTTGAGAAATATGAAGAAGATGATCGAACGACTGAGCGCAAAGGAAGGAAAATAAAATCAAGGAGATTAAGAGGCAAAAGTATGTCTATATAAAGGATGGGGATTACACACAGTGTAAGACTGCTGGCGAATTAAATAGAGAAGGAAAGAAGCTAAAGAACAACATTTACCAAGCATAACATAGAAAGATAGATTGAAGAATCTATAGTTTGAGAAAGAGATAAATGGAGTATGAGATGCCAATATTCAATTGAGCATAAAGGATCTGATTCAAGCATAGCAAGTTGTTATTTTTACAGATCAAAGTTTATTGTTGCTTATTAATATTTGTAACAGAGAAATCTATTAATCGAGTGGATTTAACCATCCTATTTGTAAAACCTAGACTTAGGTGACATTCCAAAAGAGTGTTTAAAGACCTCTAAAAAGGCCACTCCTAACATGGTGAAGAACTTAACAGATTTGAGGTAAATCCCCTAACATGGTCACATTTAGCAAATTTGTTTGTAATCTTTAACAGGATAAGTTCTTAATCGAGCGTACTTCGTAAGGGCAAATTTTTATTGTGGGTTACAATACCCACATAGGTTTTTCCCAAATTGGGTTTCCTCATTAAATCACATGTCAATGAGTTATATCTGATGTTTACATATGTTGCTAAGTTTGAATGATTGATTGTTGCTTATTTTATTGAGTTATTTGGTGAATTGGTTATTTACTGTATTTAGTAATTACCGAGTGAATCAATGAGTTCAATTTTAAGTGTTTAAGTTTTTATTTGTCTGATTCACCCCACTCTCAGTGGGACCAACAATTAGTATCAAAGCTTTGTTACTCTGAAGTGATAAGTTTAAAGGACTTGAGTTAAGATCTAAAGATGTATAAGAGGGAAGTACCAAAGTTGAATAGGGATCATTTCTCTACATGGAAAAGTAGAATGAGGTGCATGTGTCTGGAGTAGGAGAGTATGCACTTTATTATCTTGAGAATGGATATGTAGCACTAACTACTGCACCTTTGACTATCCGTGAGAAAAGATAGAAACATGAACACACACAAGTCATGATTGAGATTGCTTCTACACTTATCGACCAGGAATGTGATGAGCTTGATGGTTATACTACTACAAAACAGATGTGGGATAAGATTGTTTTGACCTATGGTGGAGATCAGCATGTTCAGAAGGCTAAAACAAAAAGCTTGAGAGGAAAAATTGACTTCATGAGGATGAAGGAGACAACATAATATAATATAGTACAAGACTTAAGGAGACTGTTAATTCTATCAGAGGAGCTAGTGGTATCATAATAGAGGATGATGTTACAAGAAAAATGTTGAGAACCCTACTGCCGAGTTATGCTATTTGTGTATCTACTATAAAAGAGCTGAGATCTATACCCTAGATGAACATTTCACTGGATTCTACTATTGGTAAGTTAAGTGCATTTGAACTAGATGATTTTGACAATAGTATGCCTACTACTTCTAAAATTGAATCTGCATTTAAGTCTACTTTAAAGATTGGAAAAGTTAGGGAAGCTACTGCTAGAGATGGTTACTTGAGCAGTGCTAGTGAGAAATTTTATAGTTGCACTGAAGGACTTGAAGAGCTATTAACTAAATGTGATGAGAATGGAAGATAATTTGAAGCTTTGTTGGCTAGAAGGCTACAAAGAGGCAAAGGAAAATATTGAGGTAAGTTACCCTTGAAATGTTTTAATTGTGATAAAGTTGGTCACTTTGCATCTAACTGTCCAGTGAAAGATAAGGAGGAAAAGAAGGATAACAGAGATAAGGACAAGAGAGAAAACATATTCAGGAGATACAGAGACTACAAAAACAAAGGTAAGAAATCTTTTTATATTGCTAATGAAGGACTAAGTGATGATAATTCTCTTGAGAGTAATGAGGAAAAATAAGTTATTTATATTGCTATAAAAGATGATTCTGATGAAGAAGAACCTAGAGCCCTAATATCACAAGTAAGTAAGAATGAAACATGGATTATAGATAGTGGTTGTTCACATCACATGACTGGTGACACACTTAAGTTTATTTCCTTGGAAAATCATAATGGAGGTTATGTTAGAGTTGGCAATGATGTTGCATATCCTATGAAAGGAAAATGATCTATAATTCTACCGAATAACACAAGATGTGATGATGGCTATTGGGTTGAAGGATTAAAGTATAATATGTTGAGTGTTGCACAACTAAACAATACATGGCACCGACTAGAGTTTCAATATGGAAGGGTGAAAGTATTTGATGAGAAGAGCAATCTGATTGCTACTGGAGAACAATCTAAAGGTAATCTATTTTATCTTGATACTTCTATGAAGGGTTGCCTATTTGCTAAAGTTGAAGATGTTTGGTTATGGAAAAAAAGACTTTGTCATGTTAATTTTGATAGCTTAATCAAAGTGAGTAAGAAGAGTAGAGTAAGAGGACTATCGAGACTTGAAAACCCAAAGAATGCTATGTGTAGAGAATGTTAGATGGGTAAGATGACCAAATCAAGTTTTACAAGCAAGACTTATGTTACACAAGGAAGTTTGGATTTAGTTTATACTGATTTATGTGGACCAATGAGAACTCAAAGTTATTATGGAGACATATATTTTATTTTCTTCGTGGATGATTATTCAATAATGATGTCTGTAATGTTTTTAAAGAAAAATATGATGCATTTCAAATGTTTAAGTGGTAGAAGGCCCGAGTTGAAAAAGAAATTGGAAGGCAGTTGAAATATCTGAGATCCGACAGAGGAGGTGAGTTTACTTCTGATGAGTTTACATTGTTTTATAGTGAGAATGGAATTAAGAGATAGTTGTTAGCACCGAGGACACCACAACATAATGATATTGCTGAGAGAAGGAACAAATCTTTTGTTGATTGTGCTAGGAAATTGATGATTGAAAAAGGAGTTTCACAGAACTTATGGAGGGAAACTGTGAGTATTGTTGTTTATACATTTAACTGAGTACAAATGAAGAAAGGTACCAACAAGACTCCTTATTAAATCTAGTATGATCACAAACCTTATGTTAGTTACGTAAAAATGATTGGGAGCGAATTCTATATTCTGAAAGATTCTAGAGAAGGAAATTTTGTTTCAAAAGGAGATGAAGGGATATTCTTAGGGTATTCTACAAAGAGTACATCTTACAAATGTTTGAACAAGGTTACTAACAAAATGGTGGAAAGTGCAAATGTAAGAATTGATGAATTTGCAGAAATAAATGATGAAGATAGTAAGAAGGAACCTGGTGATTATGAGAAGTTTGTATATGTACAACATGATGCCCCTAAAACTTTACTGAGAGAACCTACAGAGGAGGAAGATGAACAAGAAGTTCCACAGCTGAATGTTGATTTTGAAGAACCGAGAGCTACCGAGCCTATTTTGGCAAAGTATGTGAGAAGGCACCATTCCCCAAGCAAGATTATTGGAAACAAGCAAGCTGGAGTGATGACCAGAATCAAGGCTAGAGATAATACATGTTTGATATCTTCATTTGAGCCGAAGAGAGTTAAGGAAGCACTAGACAATGAATATTGAATGGAAGCAATGAAAGAAGAGTATGATCAAATTGAGAAGAACAAGACTGGAATTTAGTACCCAGGCCTAAAGACAAAAATGTTCTTGGTAATAAATGGATTTTCAAAAAATAAACTGAATGAGCATGGAGAAGTTATCAGAAATAAAGCTAGATTGGTTTGCAAAGGTTACGCATAAGAAGAAGGAATTGACTATGGAGAGACTTTTGCACCTGTTGCTAGACTGGAAGGAATTAGAATAATTCTAGCATATGCTACTTACAAAGGATTCAAGGTATACCAGATGGATGTTAACTCTGCATTTCTTAATGGGATGCTTGAAGAAGAAGTATACATTGAGCAACATGAAGGATTCATTGAGAACACAAACAAGAACAAGGTATGTAAGTTACATAAATCTTTATATGGATTGAAACAAGCACCCCGAGCATGGTATGAGAGATTACACTCTTATCTAATAAAAATAGGATTTTAAAGAACAAGCGATAACAGTAATGTTTACTTAAAACGTGACAGTGATAATAAAGTTTTGATTGCTGAATTTTTTGTTGATGATATTATTTTTGGAGGCAATGACACTTTATGTAAAGGATGTGCTGATGAAATGAGAAAAGAGTTTGAGATGTCAATGATTATAGAGATTAATTTCTTTCTAGTTCTACAAATACAAAAAGTTACTGGAGGAATCTATATTACACAAGCCAAGTATATCAAAGAGATTCTTAAAACTTTTGGTATAGAAGATTCCAAACCTGTTGGAACACCGATGGTTACTAGATGTAAATTATTTAAAGAGGATGAAACAAAAGAGGTGGATAATACTCTTTATCGATCTATGATTGGTAAATTGTAGTATGTTGTTCACAATAGACCTGATATAGCACACGTTGTTGGAATTGTTGCAAGATTTTATTCCAATCCGAAGGAAACACATATGTCTGCAATAAAAAGAATTTTGAGATACCTGAAAGGCACATAAAAGTTTGGATTATTATACAAGAAAGGAGGTACTTTTGATCTACAAGTATACATTGATGTAGATTGGGCTGGAAATGTTGATGACAAAAAAATTACTAGTGGAGGCACATTCTTTCTAGGTGAAAGATTGGTTACATGGTTGAGCAAGAAACAAAGTTTTATTTCATAGTCTACTGTCGAGGCTAAATATGTTGCTGCTACTATGAATTGTGCAAACATAGTATGGATTAAGCAATTACTTGAAGGTATGCAAGAAGAGATCATAGATCTGGTTACTATTTTTTGTGATAATACAAGTGCTATTAACATATCAAATAACTCGGTTATGTATTCAAAGACCAAGCACATTTCTATCAAGTATCACTACTTGAGAGAACAAGTTCAAGAGAAGAATGTGAAATTGGAATATGTGAATTCAAAGGAATAATTGGTTGATATCTTACAAAGACACTACCTAAAGATTCTTTTTAGTATCCAAGAGGTAAATTAGTGGTTCTTCCCCTATCCAATGTTCACTAAAGAGCATGAGGCATGTTGCATCAATTTTATATTTCATTAGAATATCTATTTCTAAATTGATGTTAGTACGACACACTTTGGGTGATTCCTGAAGTTGTGAAAAGATTTTTGGTATGTAATGTTTTATGAGTACATGTTAGGTATAATTCACTACAGGAACAAGTTTTTAGGAGTATGACTTTTTGGCATTGTTTTCAAAGAGGGAGAAGAATACATTAATGATATTGATAAAGAGGGAGAGTTCAGAATTGATGACATTTTATCCAAAGAGAGATATTGAGAGAGAAAAATGAATTGCTAATATTTACTCATGAAGGAGATTCAGAATGTATGTTACAACAACAAAATATTTATCCAAGAGGGAGATTCAGATCAGAAATATCAAAGTGGAAACAAATATATCAACTCAGAGGGAGTACAATTATGTATCTGAGAGTTGCCATCATCAATTGTTATAACACTGTTATAGTGGTTGCCATCAATGCTAAAGAGGGAGATTTTTGATTAATTGATGAATATCTGATGGAGATGATGACGACTGAGTGAACCGAGTATCATTATTGTAGAAATGGTTAGATCAGTTATTGTTTTGTCATTGATGTCAAGCAATTGATTAATTATTTTTTTATTATGTTACCATATCTTAAGAGGAGAATCTGAATGGGTGAAAAATATAGGTCAAGCAGTGATGAAGTAATGATGATATAGTTATTTTCTACTATATATTTGATGTTATCAAATCGGTACGTTTGATTGATCAATTCGGGAACTGCAATGAATAAAGTTATGACTGAAAGAGATAATTTACCGTGCTAGACTGAGTCATTTGGTAGAATGTTATGTGAGTCAATTACAGTTACCAAGCATCGAAGATGAGTTAGATAGCGAACAGTGAATGAAGTCGGTTACCAAGTTGCAAAGCAAGTTTTACCAAGTACAATATATTGATATTAAATGATGATGAAATCAAATTTAATGTGAAGTGATGATGATTTGGATGAGGAAATGAATTAAATGAAATTTGTTACAAGATCTACAAATGGGAAAATTCAATGAGAAGATCTAAGGTGAAGATCAAGTCGTTAAACAAAAATATGAAAGTTCCAAGAAAAATTACAAGTTCCGAGGTAAAAGTGAAATGGTTTACTGAGTTGAGAAATATGAAGAAGATGATCAAACAAATGAGTGCAAAGGAAGGAAAATCAAATCAAGGAGATTAAGAGGAAAAAGTATGTCTATATAAAGGATGAGGATTACACATAGTGTAAGGCTTCTGGTGAATTTAACAAAGAAGGAAAGAAGCTGAAGAACAACATTTATCAAGTAGAACAGAGAAAGACAAATTGAAGAATCTACAGTCTGAGAAAGAGATAAATGGAGTATGAGATGCCAGTATTTAGTTGAGCATAAAGGATATGATTCAAGCATAGTGAGTTTCTATTTTTACAGATCAAAGTTTATTGTTGCTTATTAATATTTGTAACAGAGAAATCTCTTAACCGAGTGGATTTAATCATCTATTTGTAAAACCTAGACTTAGGTGACATTCCAAAAGAGTGTTTAAAGACCTCTAACAAGGCCATTCCTAAAAGGGTGAAGATATTAATAGATCTAAGGTAAATCCCCTAACAGGGTCACATTTAGCAAATGTGTTTGTAATCTTTAATAGGATAAGTTCTTAACCGAGCGTACTTCAAAAGGGTAAATTTTTATTATGGGTTACAATTCCCACAGAGGTTTTTCCCAAATTGGGTTTCCTTGTTAAATCATGTGTCAATGAGTTATATTTGATGTTTACATATGTTTCTAAGTTTGAATGATTGATTTCTGCTATGTTATTGAGTTATTTGGTGAATTGGGTATTTATTGTATTCAATATTTATCAAGTGAATCAGTGAGTTTAGTTTTAAGTGTTTAGGTTTTGATTTGTCTGATTCACCCCCCCTCAGTGGGACCAACAACACACACACACACACACACACACACACACACACACACACACACACACACAGAGAGAGAGAGAGAGAGAGAGAGAGAGAGAGAGAGAGAGAGAGAGAGAGAGAGAGAGAGAGAGAGAGAGAGAGAGA
>MU226096.1:123297-165303 GCA_018584345.1 Thuja plicata
ATTTAACACAAATAATAACCTTTGGAGGCCGACACAGACCAGAAATGATATTCAACTGATGCTTGGTGAATACTGCAGATTCTGCTAAATCCTTTGGTAACCGACTGAACTCGGTAAGTACTACGAACTCGGTAAAGACTGACTTTTCCTTCATATATTCTTTGATGACCGACTGAACTCGGTAAGCACTGAATTTCTTTGTTGACCGAGAGAGCCCGGTAGTAACTAACTTCTTGATATAGTATTCTGGAGTGCTCGGTAGACTCTGTAAATTGCTTCTCTTACCGTCTGAACTCGGTAGACTCTGGTAAACTGCCTTGCTGAACATTCTTAGCTCGGTAGACTTTGTCTAATGACTGATATGACATTTGTGTAACATCAAGGACAACACACAATTAAACAATTGTTTCCAACAAATAGATCATTTGGGTATAGAAAGGGCAATTTGCAATGAAGACAACTTAGGAATTGTGTAAACATGTGAAGGAATAGGTAGTCCAATTTGTGGGAAGGTGTTGAAAAAGATAGGAAGGAAATCATTGATGGATCTAAGGAAGATAGACGGGGAAGCAAAAAATTAGGCTAAAATTACCTCTTTATTTCATGTAGGGAAGGGGAAGTTCCTTCCCACTGAGCAATGAGGCTAACTACGTGGAATATTAGGGGCCTAAATGCCCCTAACAAATAATGCTTGTTAAAGCATAATTTGGATATAATAGAATATGAGCTCATTGTAATCCAAGAAACTAAATTAAATAAAGATGAAATGACTAAACTTAACAAGAAAATTGGAATTTGGAGTATAGAGAGTGTTGATGTGGGAGATGCACCTGGAGGTCTAGCATTCTACTGGGATCCTAGGAAAGTTAAATTTGAATCCATTATCAAATAAACCAACTAGATGGGGGTTGGATCTATAGTGTTAAGAGTTCTCTAAAATTCTTTTTGATCAATGTTCATGGCCCTAATAACAAAAATTATAAAAAGAATTTATGGATATAAATTGGAAAGTATTGTAACCTTCATAGAGACATAAATTTTATTTTTGGAGGGGATTTCAATGCTATATTGGATATCAATGAGAAGAGTGGAGAAATTCAGCGCGAGGCACAATCACTTAAGGATTTCAAAGATTGGACAGTAGAAAACAACATAATGGATATTAAAATGAACAATGACATCTTTACCTGGAACAATAGAAGAAAAGGGTTTAGTAACATTTTAGAAAGATTAGTCAAATTTATATTTCAAGGGCACTTGAGTTCCTTTAATAACCTTCTTTCTGCATCTATCCTTGCTATTTATGGTTCTGATCACTTAACAGTTAGACTAGATGTAATTGAAGAAAGTAATCCCTATCAAAATCCATTTAAATTTGGATTCATGTGGTTCCAAGACAAAAAAAAATCTGGATTTAGTTAAGCAATGGTGGAAAGAGGAAAATTTTGAAGGATATAAAATGTTTTGCTTTGTGTCAAAGTTAAAGGTGTTAAAAATTAAAATCTTATATTGGAATAAAACACACATTAAGAACATCTTTGAATGTCACGCCTCTCCCTGCTCATAATTATGGGGGTATCTCTTGTTGGTTCTAATGATTAATTGGTTTGATAGAGTGAGCTATGTATTCAGTTGTTGTTCCTATGTACTAGGCAGATGCAATGGTTGGGTACCTATGCATTTCGGTGAGATGGATCATTTACCATATGGACACTATTTCATTCCTATTTTGGAGGCATCCTTCCATCTTTTGATCGACTCTTCAGACTTTGGTGTTTTTTTCCATCTCTATCTTCGAGTTTCGATGTTTGCCTTTGTTTTCCATCCTGATTCAAGTAGTGTCATTTGAGGGAACTCATGCAGATTACAACCTTCTCTACCTGATCATGTCTATATATGACATGTTTAATTTGGACAATTGCACTCTAAGGCAAAAAAAATTTTTGCACGTAAGGACCTATTTTTTTGGCACACATACCGAGGCAAATTATTTTTTATTTTTTTTCTTGGTACCTCCGCCAATTTTGGCTAAAAATTTGGCAGTCCCGCCATATTTAGCGACATCGCAACATTTAGCAGATCTTCACTAGATTTAGCTGAGATCACTTGGAGTTCTTCTTGTTTTGGAGTCCTCTTCAGTTTTTTGCTCGTATCTTGAGCAAACAGAGGCATTTTTGGGAAAACGAGATATCCTTGGAAAGCTAGTTTTGAGCCCCAGCTTTTTTGTAGGTTTGGTTTCCTGATTTTGCCGTTATGTAGGGTTTTTTGGCAATCAAAGTGGGGACTTCTTTTTTGCACTCCCGAGCCTCCATAATGTGCATATGAACTTCATTTTTTGCTCATGAATAAGCGTTGGAAAGCTCTTCATGAGATCTCTTCAAATATGAGGTTATTTTTATAATAAATTTTATTAGGTATTTTCCCATTCAATCTGAAGCATTTATTGCCTTGTATCTCTTTCTATCTTTTTAGGTTGTAATATGGTTTGGTATTTCACTTTGTGGGGGTGTTTTCTTATTTTTTTCATTTATCTCTGAAAAACCAGAACACTCAAAAACACAAAACACAAACCCTTCTGCATCTTTTGTCTAGTTTTGAAAGATAACTAATAATTAAACAGTCAGAGCAGTGAAACATGACAGAATCAACACCAGTTGAGCTTCTCACTCCGCATAATTTCCATTTGTAGAAATCTTGTATGACTCAGCTTCTCAGGTCACGAGGGTTATGGTCTTGTTTGGACACCATTTAGCCAGTTTTGACTCGTCCTTACAAGATCACACAACACAGGAATAAGACGGATGAGGCCATGGGAAAAATTTCTCTACATATTTCAAAAAGTTTACTCTTTCATCTTGATAGTTGTGACACTCCTCTTAATATGTGGGAGAACTTTCAGACTCTCTTTGGCACAATCAATGAGTTCAAGGCACCTCAGATTGAGGTAGAATTGACAGCTCTAGGTCCCGAGTCATTTAATTCTATTCAGGATTTCTTGATAAAATTCAAATCTATCAGGTTTATCTCAGAGGGTTGTGGGAAGAATAAGATAGATACAGAGTGCATTTACTTGATTCTTTCTAAGCTTCATGATCCCTTTCAGGTATTTTCTTCTACCTTCCATTCTACCATGGATTCTTTGGGTCCACAATTTACCATGCATACACTTGTTGTATTCTGTGATGGTTTGACTTGTGAGCAGGCAAATCTATCTCAACTTGATTCTCTCATAGGATCAAAGAACCAAGCATTGGTTTCCCAAACATCTAAGGGGAAGCAGGAGTAGAAACAGAAGTCATAGACCATAGAGTCTAGGAAGGATTCTAGTTATAAGCACTCCCTTGGCCCACCTTCTTCCAAGGGGGAAATATCAAAGACAGAAAGATCTATGTGTGCTTATTGTAAAAAGCCCAATCATGATGAGTCTCATTGATATGAGAAGAAGATAGATGAAGATGTAAAACAAATTTATGATTTGACAACTCTTCTTAGGAAGAGAAACATTGATTCTTCTTCTTCATCGTCATTCTAGATAGATGGACACAACAAAGGAAAGGGTCATGGATTGTGTGCAACCACTGGTCCACGCTCTTCTAGATGGCTACTAGATTTAGGTGCTTCACACCATATGGTAACTTCTTAGGATTTATTCTCTTCTTTTGAGGCTTCTCCTATCCCACACACTCTGATGGGGAATAACATTGTTATGACTCTATGTGGGAAATATTATATTAACATTGATGATGGTGCATTCAATGATGTACTATGTGTTCCATCTTTGTCCTATAACCTTCTCTCTATTTATCAGATTACTCACAGTGGGACAGGGAAGACAGTTGAGTTCACACAAGATTCAATGCACATCAGAGATAGTGAGACATGCAATATTGTTGCAACAAGGATAGTTGATCATTCTTTCTGCTTGTACTCTTTCTCTCATTTTGGTCCACCATCTCCACTATCAAAGACTGGCTCTCTTTTTTCACAAGAGACTATTAAGGTGAAGTCGGGTCACTTGAACTTATGTGTTGTTCCTGAGACCAAAGTTGTGACTTCTACACCTCCACCTCTTGTCGAGTTTACATATGTTCAACATGGCTCCTCTTCAAAATTGTCTGACATTATCGCTCCATGCATCAAGCCACCTACTACAATTATTGAGGACATATGAGAGGATATTCATCTCCTCTCAAATGATAGATCCAACACATATATTATCTCATCTTCATTGGATATTCTATTATAGGATTCTCATGTGTTCTCTTTTGAGCATCTTCTAGGCCTTCCAGTTTCATCCCACATTTAATGATTTCCTCTTCTTTGTCCATTGCCTTTGTTTCTTCTGCATTGGAGCCACATTGGTATGATCATTGACATAGGGGTTCTGTCATTCAGGGGGGGGATTTGGAGTCTCGATCCTCTCTCATGGGGGGGTTGGTTGTACCTATGGTTTTGAGAGAGTCTCTTGAGACATTTCTTTTCTACATGCTTTTTCTATCTCTTTTTGGAGTAGAGTTTTTTCCCATGTGGTTTTCTCTATTTATCCACTTTACAGAGATTTGATTGTACTTGGGTACCTGATCAGGCCATGTTGTTGGGACCCATTTCCTACTTTCAGTAGTTGTTTCTAGGTTTTATCTACTCCCTAAGTTTATCTTAAGGGGGGCGGGTGTTAGAGTAATAATTTATTTCACTTATTAATTAAATCATTGTGATTTAATTGTTAAGTCACTTGTTATGTGTAGTTTACTTAAGCTAAACTTTAGGAATATAATAATTAATTATTATCATGCAACCTAGGTTTCTCCCTTTTAGGGTTTTGATCACCTTTATAAGGTTTTGATCTCATTTTATTTTATTATCCCCTCTCTGAATGAATATTTCATCTTTCAGATCAATCTTTGTTGTGTCTCCATTCTATTGCACTGTCTAGTGATAGGTTTGCATGTAGGTGATTCTTGGGAGCTGCAAGGTTGAGTTTTTATCAACTCCAATATGGTATCAAAGCTCCAGATCTTCATGCACCTAATCTCTTCATGAGAGATTTTGGCCTTGTTCTTCAGATCTGTGTTTTCAAGAGGTTTTCTATTTTAGAATTTTGTGGATATGAGGGGGGGGGAGTTTGTTTTTGGAGCACTTTGGGCTCAAACGAACCTCACGGTTGTGCTCAAAAGGCCCCAAAACCCCTATTTTCATATAAGGCACGTCCAATTTGGACACAGTTGCATTCAGAGGCAAAAATAATTTGTTGTACGATCCTTTTTCTGGGCATGTTTTCCAAGGCGACAAAAAATCCCAATTTTTTTTCCTAGGTACCTCTGCCAATTTTGGCAGTCCCACCATATTTAGCAGCATCGCCAAATTTAGTCGAGCTTCACCAACTTTAGCCATGATTTCTTAGGACTCTTTTTGTTTTGGAGAAGTCTTTAGTTTTTTGCTTATATCTTGAGCAAACAAAAGCCTTTTTGGCCAAATGAGATATCATCAGAAAGCTTGTTCTGAGCCCGATTTGATTTTCTAGGTTTGGTTTTATGATTTTTTTGTCTTGTAGGTTTTTTTTAGTCAAAGTGAGGGTTCCTTTTTGCACTCCAAGAGCCATATCTTGCTCATCTGGGCTCCATTTTCTGACTTTCGCACAGCGTCGGAAAGATGGTTCTGTGCTCCTTGTTTTGGTATAAGTCTCATTTCCAGAATATTCTCCAAGTATATTTTATTCAGTAATTTTTTCGCAATCTCTTGGATATCTTGGATGTTTCGGGTCCTGGGATCATTTTCCTTGCATGGGATGACTCCTTTTTAGCTGTTACTCATGTTCTTACTACTTTTTGTCATTTATGAGCATTGTATACATCTATTTCTATAGCATTTCTTTTTGCAAATACACTGAGATAAAGTGTCATCTGTTGCATGCTTGGGATCTTGCACATTTTGTGCATGTTTGTACTCGCACTACATTATAAAGTGCCATGGGAGGGGGGGTTATTTACCTTTGTCAAGTGAGTGTTCCTTCCATGACATTAGCCTCATGATGTGTGTCAAGCGATTGATTATCCATGACAACATCCTTTATATATGTTTGTATTTTCTTTGACATGCAGTTGTTCTTGGCAGTTTGGTTAAGTGTACCAGTCATGCCTCTCCCTACTCAACATTATGGGGGGTATCTCCTGTTGGTTCTAATGCTTCATTGGTTCGATGGAGTGAGCTATGTATTTAATATTTGTTCCTATGTACTAGGTGGATGTAGTGGTTGGGTACCTATGCATTTATGTGAGATGGATCATTTACCATATGGACACTCTTTCATTCCTATTTTGGAGGCATCCTTCCATCTTTTGATGATCTCTTTAGAATTTGGTGTTTTTTTTCTATCTATATCTTCAAGTTCTGATATTTGCCTTTGTTTGTCATCCCAATTCAAGTAGTTTCATTTGAGGGAACTCATGCATATTATAGTCTTCCCCACTTGATCATGTTTTATTATCGTGGAGGTTCCGGTAGTTATTCTTCGACAGTGTTTGCAACTTCATGCTTCAGTGGTGTTCTTCATGTTCATCCTTTGTTCCTATTTTCTGGGACATTCTCTAGTTTGGAGGCTTCTTCAGTCCTTCACTAGGCTTCAGCTCTTTTCGGAGAGGAGTTTTTCCTACTAGGTTTTCTCATTTTCTCCTCTTTACAGAGTTTTCTTGTACTTGGGTATCTGATCAGGCCTTGTTGTCAGGACCCATTTCCTGCTTTCTGTAGTTATTTCTAGATTTTTAGCTTCTCCCTAAGATTATCTTAAGGGGGGGGGGGGGGGTTAGAGTAATAAGTTATTTNTTAGGGGGGGGGGGGGGTGTTAGAGTAATAAGTTATTTCACTTATTATCTCTAGTTCACTTAAGCTAAACTATAGGCATATAATAATTAATTCTTTTATTAATTATTATCATGCAACCTAGGTTTTTCCCTTTTAGGGTTTTGATCACGTTTATAAGGTTTGATCTCTTTGTAATTATTAACAACTTAGTGAATTATTGAGGACTATTGCATTGATAAGTTTCTCTCCATTATTTTGCACATGATGTTTCCTTTTTCATCGATCTGTTATTTCTAGACTCCATAGCTTTTGCTTGTCTCTTTTTGTGACCGGTTTGCATGTAGGTGTATAAAGGATGGTTTTTTAAAAATAAATCTCGGTACCTCTGCCAATTTTGGCCAAAATTTTGGTAGTCCCACCATATTTAGCGACATTTCAAGATTTAGTGGAGCTCCGTCATATTTGGCCGAGATTATTTGGGGTTCTTCACGTATTGGAGCCCTCTTTGGTTTTTTGCTCATATCTTGAGAAAATGGAGGCATTTTTGGCCAAACAAGATATCATTAGAAAAGTGGTTCTGAGCTCGATATGATTTTACAGGCTTGGTTTTTTATTTTTCTTTCTTGCATGGTTTTTTCTAGTCAAAGTCAAGGTTCCTTTTTGTACTCCGGGAGTCATATCTTGCTCATATGGGCTCCATTTTTTGACTTCCGCACATCATTGGAAAGATGGTTCCGTGCTCTTTCTTTTGGTATGGGTCTCATTTCCAGACTATGCTCCAGGTATATTTATTCAATTTTTTGTTTTTTTGCAATCTACTGGATATCTTGGATGTTTCAAGTCCTAGGATCGTTTTCCTTACATGAGATGACTCCTTTTTAGCTGTTACTTATGTTCTTACAAATTTTTGTCATTCCTGAGCATTGTAGACATCTATTTCTGTAGCATTTCCTTTTTGCAAATGCACTAAGATAAAGTGTAATATGTTGCATACTTGGGATCTAGCACATTTTGTGTCTATTTGTACTCGCACTACATTATAAAGTGTCATGGGGGTTTGATCTACCTTTGTCAAGTGAGTGTTCCTTCCACAACATTAGCCTCATGATGTGTGTCAAGGGTTGGATCTCTTTGTATTTGATAATCAATTCTGATTGATCTTGAATCATTTTGTATTATGTATTCTATTATTGAATCAATTGAGGATGTTTCCTCTTTCACATATATGTTATTTTTGGCCTCCATAGCTTTTGCTTCTCTCTTTCTATGACAAGTTTGCATGTAGGTGATTCTTGGGAGCTGTAGGATTGAGTTTTCATCAACTACAATATGCGAGTTGATGAAAACTCAACCCTACAGCTCCCAAGAATCATTTGTATGTAAACTTGTCATAGAAAGAGAAGCAAAAGTTATGGAGGCAAAAAAAAACAAAACTAGATCGATGAAAGAAGAAACATATTGTGCAAAAAAATGAAGAAAAAACCCTCAATGCAATAGAATCCTCAATAATTCACTAAGTTGTTAATAGTTACAAAGAGACCAAACTTTATAAAGGTGATAAAAACCCTAAAAGGGAAAAATCTAGGTTGCATAATAATAATTAATAAAAGAATTAATTATTATATGCCTAAAGTTTAGCTTAAGTAAACTAGAGATGAACTTAATAATGAGTGACATAATAATTAAATCAAAATGATTAAATAAATAAGTGAAATAACTTATTACTTCAACACCCCCTCTTAAGATAAACTTAGGGAGTAGCTAAAACCGAGAAACAACTACTGAAAGCAAGAAATGGGTCCCGACAACATGGCTTGATCAGGTACCCATGTACAAAATATCTTTATAAAGGGGAGAAAATGAGAAAACTCAGTGGGAAAAACTCCTCTCTGAAAAGAGACGAAGACTAGTGAAGTACTGAAGAAGTCTCCAAACTAGAGAATGTCCCAGAAAATAGGAACAAAGGATGAACATGAAGAACACCACTGAAGCATGGAGCTGCAAACATTGTCAAAGAATAACTATTGGAACCTCCACTATAATAGAACATGATTAGGTAGAGAAGACTGTAATCTGCATGAGTGCCCTCAAATGATGCTACTTCAATCAGGATTGCAAACAAAGGCAAACATCAAAACTCAAAGATACAAATGGAAAAAAACACCAAAGCCCGAAGAGTTGATTAAAAAATGCAAGGATGCCTCCAAAATAGGAATGAAAGAGTGTCCATATGTTAAATGACCCATCTCACCAAAATGCATTGGTACACAATCACTGCATCTGCCTAGTACATAGGAACAAATACTGAATACATAGATCACTCTATCAAACCAAGGAAGAATTAGAACCAACATGCGATACCCCCTATAATGTTGAGTAGGGAGAGACATGACAGGAACACTAAAATAGACTACCAAGAACAACTGCATATCGAAGAACCAGGAACATAGAATGTGTAGGAGAAAGGACAAACACATTTAAAGGATGGTGTCATGGATGATCACTCTCTTAACACACATCATGAGGCTAATGTCATGGAAAGAACACTCACTTGACAAAGGTAGATGATAAACAAAGAAAACATCAAATCCCCCCATGACACTTTATAATTTAGTGTGAGTACAAACATGCACAAAATGTGCAAGATCCCAAGTATGCAACAGATGACACTTTATCTCAGTGCATTTGCAAAAAAGAAATGTTATAGAAATAGATGTCTATAATTCTCAGGAATGACAAAAAATTTAAGAACATGAATAACAACTAAAAATGAGTTATCCCATGCAAGGAAAATGATCCCAGGACCTGAAACATCCAAGATAATCACCAAATTGCAAAAATGCAAAAAAATGGATAAAATGTACCTAGAGCAGATTCTAGAAATGAGACCCATACCAAAAGAAAGAGCACATAACTAGATTTTCAAGGATATGTGGAAGTAAAAAAGCGAAGCCCAGATGAGCAAGATATGGCACCTAGAGTGCAAAAAGGAACCTTGACTTTGACTGACAAAAACACATACAAAATAATAAAATCATAAAACCCAACTTACAAAATCAAATTGGGCTCAGAAACAACTTTCCAACAATATATCGTTTGACAAAAAATGCCTTTGTTTTCTCAAGATACAAGCAAAAAACCGAAGAGGTCCAAATAAGAAGAACTCCAAGTGATCTCTGCTAAGTCTAGCAAAGCTCCACTAAATCTGTAGACGCTGCTAAATATGGTGGGATTGCCAAAAAAAATTTCAAATTTGGTGGAGTGACCAATTTATTTATTTATTTTTAATTTTTCACTTTTTTGTTGCCTCTAAAAATGTGCCCAGAAAAAGGGTCGCATAACAAAAAAAAATTGCCTCATAATGCAACTGTCCAAATTGGATGCGCCTTATATGAAAATAGGATTTTTTGGGCCTTTTGAGCACAACCGTGAGGTTCATTTGAGCCCAAAGTGCTCCAAATTTGTTTTTCCCCCATATCCACAAAAATCTAAAATAGAAAACCTTGTGAAAATACAGATCTGAAGAACAAGGCCAAATCTCTCATGAAGAAAACAGGTGCATGAAGATTTGGAGCTCTGATACCATATTGGAGTTGATGAAAATCAACCCTACAGCTCCCAAGAATCACCTACATGTAAACCTGTCACAGAAAGAGATAAGTAAAAACTATGGAGGACAAAAATAACAGATCATTGAAAAAAGAAACATATTGTGCAAACATTGAGGAGAAAACCCTCATTGCAATAGAATCCTCAATAATCAATAATTACAAAAGATCAAACCTTATAAAGGTGATCAAAACCCTAAAAGGGAAAAATCTAGGTTGCATGATAATAATTAATAAAAGAATTAATTATTATATGCCTAAAGTTTAGCTTAAGTAAACAAGAGATAATAAGTGACTTAATAATTAGATCAAAATGATTTAATTAATAAGAGAAATAACTTATTACTCTAACATAAGAACATCTTTGAAGAAAAATTTGAAGTACAAAAAAGTTTGCAAGATTTAAATGAAGAAGTGTTCAAAGTAGGCATGGATAATGAAAAATATTTAAGAGAAAAGGAACTTCTGAGAAAATATGAGGAACTCCTGTCAAAAGAAGAGACATTCTAGAAACAAAAATCCAGAGAGACTTGGTCTACTGATGGAGACAAGAACACCAAATTCTTTCACAATAGTACAAATCACAGAAGGAATATTATTAGGATACTTAAACTCAAGAATGAAAATGAGGAAATTATAGAAGATCCATGAGGTCTAGTTGAGGAATTTGTTATTTTTTTTAAAATCAAAATACTCTAAACAACTGGGAATATTAAAATTTAGGAGCACAAAAACAATTGCTAAATAATATTCCAAAACTTATTTAAGAAGAAGATTATAAGCAATTGAATAATGAATTCACTATGGGGGAAATTAAATCTATTGTCTTTCAACTACATCTTGATAAAGCACTAGAACCAGACGGGTTCCATGCGGGTTTCTTTCAGATTTGGTGGCATTTTTTAGGTTTCGAACACTGGGAAGCCATTGAAAATACTAGGAAATCAGGCAGATTATTAAAGGAAATTAATCACACTTTTATTACACTCATACCCAAAAATAAAGAGAGTGAGGAGTTCGGAGATTTCAGACTTATAGCTCTGTGTAACACTATCTACAAAATACTTTCAAAAGCTCTTGCTAACAGGCTTGCAAGATTCCTACCCTATATTATCTCTAAAGAGAAAACTGGGTTTGTCCTCGGAAGATCCATCTTTGATGACATAATCATAGTGCAAGAGATTATTCATCTAGTCCAACAAAATAAAGAACCTAGCATTCTCATAAAATTAGACATTCAAAAGGTATATGATAAATTAGATTGGAGATTCCTATGTAAATGTTTACAAGCTCTTGGATTCTCCAGTCAATGGATTAACCTCATCTTCAATTGTATATCAACCCATAAAATATCCTTATTACTCAATTGTACTCTTGAAGGTTTATTTGATATTTCTAGGGCCCTAAGACAAGGGTATCCAATCTCCCCCTTTCTTTTTTATTATTATGGTAGAGGATTTTGGTAGGTCAGTCATAGGAGCAAATCAACAAGGTCTGATCTCCAAAATTAAAGTAATAGAAGGTGTCCCCAACATTACTCATCAACAATTTTCTTATGATACTTTATTACCTAGCAAAAGTAAAGTACAAGAAGCTAGAAATTACAAAAGAGATCCTTAATATTTATATGAAATCTTCTGGACAAAGGGTAAATGTAGATAAATTAGAGATTTTCTTTATTAACACTAATTCTAGACTTGAAAATGAGATATGGTAGACTCTTAGTTTTAGAAAGGGGAGTTTCCTTGCATATATTTATGCATGCCTCTTGATAAAGGAAATAGGAATAATAAACTATGGTACCCTTTAATTAGAAAGATAAACCAAAAGATGGAAAATTGGAAGGGAAAATGGTTAACAAATGCAGTCGGGTAACCATGATTAAAGCAGTTCTCTTAGTTGTCCCCACCTATCAAATTTCATGTTTTCCCCTTTCACAAGACGCGAAGGAAAAATTAGAGAAGAAACTAAAAAATTTCTTTGGAAAGGGGTCTCAAACAATATAAAAATGAACCTTATCAGTTGGGACAAGATATGTAGACAACTCATAAATGGAGGTCTAGGAATCAAGAATAAGAAGTGGAAAAATATGGCATTAGGAGCTAAGTTGGTATGGAAAATTTATTAGGAACCAGAGAGAAAATGGGTGAAAATCCTCTTAAATAAATATCTCCAAAACACATATCCCATTAGTATCTTTTGCACCAACAATACTAATAGAGGTTCAAGAGCTTGAAATTTTATCCTTGATTGCAAAGAGATAATTAGTAAAAGACTCACTTGGGACATAATCTGAAGTGGATCAACCTTGTTTTGGGAAGATTCATGGGGGAAGGGATATGCATCCTTGAATAATTTGATAATTCCTAGGATCATAGAGACCATGTCAAACCTTTTGGGTAGGAAAGTTAGCAAGTATATTGAGATACCAACATTTGACCCCAAATTGGGATGGAAATGGAGATCTTTAGATGATACACCTTTAACTATAGAAGAAAAAATTGAATTGACAGGGATTCTAAATCCAAGACAAATTATCATAAAAAATAGGGAGTATAAACTAATTTGGACATGCTCAAATTCGGGTTCTTATAAAGTCAAATATGGATATGAATCCTTGGTTAAATCCTAACAGTGGGAGGATTTAGAGTTTCCCTTAAACTTGTGCTAGGATAAAGTATGCCTTTCCAAAGCAAGTATGTTTTTTCTGGGCAACACTTCAAAAATAGATCATAACTACTGAATGGATCAAGAAAAAAGCTTTCGAAGGACCCTCTAGATGTGTCCTCTGTGAAAATTAGGAAGAATTTATTGATTGTATATTACTAAACTACTTGTATCTTAATAAATGTAGGAACGGGTTTAGCAAAAAACTAAATTGGAAATTGACAGTGACAAAAAATCTGATTGAGCACTTAAAAGCCTGGCCAATCATCCATAAAAATAGTCTTTATCATATACTATGGAAAACAACACCTTCAATTGTAGTATGGGAACTCTAGAAAGAAATGAATAGGAGAATATTCAAGGGGGGAAAATGAACAAAAAATTCTTGCAAAATAAAATGGAAGCAAGTATTGTTGAAATAGTAAATAATAGATTACGAAACATGAATCATAGTGAAGGTTCCTTTTCATATTGGGATAGTATGACGACGAAGGAATGGTATGGCTTGATTATCCCCCATAGTATGAAAAGGGTGGAAAAGGAAAGCACTAAGGAGAGAGATTCATGTAGATGGTGTGCCCTACAATTCAAATGGTTTAAATTAAATTTTGATGGGGCATCCAAAGGAAATCTTGGAATAGGGGGAATAGATTGCGTTGTGCACATGTGGGATGAGAGTTGTTGTGGTAAATTAGCCAAACCTATAGGTATAGCCACAAATAAAATTATTGAATTGGATGCCCCAGTAGAAGGGTTACTCTTTTGTAAGGACCTAGGAATTAAGAAAATTGAGATAGAAGGAGACTCACTAATAATTATTAACACACTTAGATCGGGTAAGGCTCTAAACTAGAAATTAAACTATAGATTAGAGAGGGCTATTGGGATAATTAGTCATTTTAGTCATACTAAAATTAATCACATTTATTGTGAAGGTAATAAGAAGGTAGATGAGCTTGCAAATCTAGGAGCTGATGGATTATATGTGGAGAGAATAAGTGATATGTAATCCTAAAGCATCACCTTCATATCTCTATATATTGGGCAAATAATTTATTAGATTTAAACTCTTAGAGATATATTCATTTGTCTATAGAGTCATGATAACCTCTTTTGGTTTCCCCCTTTTTCCTTCTTTTATACGACTTGATCTTTATTTTGCTAGGCAATCTTTATCACAACTTTTAGTCTTAGGTCTACGGTTCATTTTAACTCTAGATTTAAGTCTTATATTCTTTGTTTCTCCCTTTTCCTTTGTTTAGGACTTGCCTTGATCATTTATTATTTCTCCCATTTACCTGGATCGTATGTGCCAAGGGGCCAATTCTTCTCCCTCTATTTCCTTTTATTACTTTTTCCTCACTCTTCTTTTATCTCATCCTTCAATGATTTCCTTAAGCTCCTTTCCAACGGCTCCTTGGAGATGTGTAGAAGTCTCTAGAGCCTTCCAGTTGTTTCCCTTTCCTTCTTTTTATCCTTTTTGATTAATCATTAACTTATTACCATGTTAGTTTTGAGTGTTGAGCTCCTTTTTATGGTCACCTTGTTAGCCCTTTTCTATTGTCATTTTGTAGGTGGCTTAGGTGTCTGCAATTTTATTTAAGATCTCATAGAATGGAGACCAATGTCCATACTTTTATATCTTTGAAAATAGATAAATGGCCTTTCAGGGAAGCATCAAGCCCGAAAGATGGAGTAGAATCATCAAGCCCATGGATGATATGTCCTGCAGGGCAGTAGAGTTAGTATTCAGGGAACAATATTTTGACTATACCTTTACTTGCAGAGTTAATGGGGATTTATTAGGGACCTTCATTTCCTGTATGATGGTGGCAGGGATAAATAAATGAGACATAGTTTCCCTCTGCCAGGAAATCTTCGTGGAGAAGATTGTGTTGGGTTTGGAACATGCAAATTATAGTATCAATCACATGTATGCAATTCCATATCTAAAGGATTATAGGGAAGCACAGATCGAAAGTTTGGAAGAGGTGGAGGGTATTGCTAGGAAGCCGATATTATTCTTCAAAGATAAGGAGATTTTCAACCTACACTGGAAATAAACATAATGTAATAACCACTTTTTGCTCAGATGGCTTCGCACCATTCCATCTCCTGATGCTAGGTGGCTTAATAATTATCTTAAAGCTAAAGGTTGTGATGTTAAAACCCCCTTCATAAATAAATATTTGGATAGTATCTAGATTATCCCTCTAGTAATCATTAAGAGGAGCTGGGCTCAGGATGGTAACAAAGGAAATGCAAAGATGGAAACTGAGGACTCAGGAAATGATGAAAGCTCTGATGAGGACATCGCGGTCATTAAATGTAGTCATAACTAGTATGATTAGTTGTGTATCTAATTTATAATTATAGACTATATTAGTATCATACTAAGAAGTATAAGCTTCAATAGAGGCATTTTGGATAGTAAGGTCTGTTAATTTAGACTAATAGTTACTCCTTGTTATGGATAGATAAAAACAAGAATTTATGGGTAATGTTGTACAAAGGACATCCTTACTTTTAATAGATCAAAACCGATATATTAATAGAATCCCTTTTAAAATTATGTGGTATCAGGTTTTACTCTAGAAATACTTGTTTGTTAAGAAAGAAAGTAACAAAATCAATTTTTTCAGCTTAGTCCCGATAACAGATACTAAATTTCCATGAAATTTAAGGAAAATTGGATGATATAAAAGGGATATTCAATTATTTGAGTTTATGCACTGAGAGGGCTATGTTTTTGCGGTCCCTTTTAAAGAGGAAACATATCATTTTAATGATCTATCTGAAGCAATTAATCTCTCCAAAAGTATGCAAAAATGTTTTTTCCTTTTAGAAATATATATTAGTATAGACAAAACCATAAACAAATATATTTCACAGATAAACAGATACAGTAAAAAGACACACATAAACATGTGTTTATAGATCTTATAATTCTGGGTGCACAATTATGTATATATTGCATTATATATTGGTTTATATACATATATATAAGTGTGTGTGTGTGTACTCTTTCATTTCTAAGTAAGGGACTTGGATGAAATTAGACTTCCTTTTATTTTTGCTAATTTGGTTGACAAGAAAAGATAGCTATCCTTCTAAATTTCAATATAAAGAAGTTTTCCTGGTCTATTTTAAGCTAATAAATTTGATTGATTATCAGAATGCACTCACATTGTAAGAAGCATGCATAATCAAATTTTGTGCTAAGATTAGATTGTTATTTCATCATAAATGACTTATGGAAAAGGCATTAAAAGCAACATTATGGTTATGATTGTTGTGACAATTATTATTCGTTGTAAAGTAGGCAAGATGATTTCTACACTTGAATAACATACATATTGGAATATACCACACACACACACACACACACACACACAATAATAATAATAATAATAATAATAATAAGATGTGTGTGTGTGTGTGTGTGTACAAATCTTATATAGATGTGGGTACAGTTAGGTATAAATAATATATAAATTGGTATGTTGGGTTGATGTCTATGAAAACAATATAGGGAAATTCATGTATGGATGAAATAATACTTCCTTTTAAATTTGCTTATTGATTTGATAATTTTGATAGGCACATCTCAGATATCTACCATTTCAAATCTTAGAACAAAATAATTCCCTTCACTAAATTTCAGTTGTGGTTGTTTATCAAATGGTAAGAGTGGTAAGTAGAATCTAATATTATATTCTTATTTGCTTTGAATAAGTAATTACTACTTGTGGTTGAGGTAGAAAACAACATTAAGGAAGGTTCAGATATGATGCTATGTCATAGTTTTCTATTGCAAAATTAATATTTCATCCTATTATATCATTAAGCGGGTTTATCTTTAGTGGGCCTAGAACAAGGTCATACTTTAAATATTACAAAAGACTTCCTTTTAAGAATTGTAGGGGAATAAATGTGATGATCAGGTAAATTTTAATAGAGTGATAAGATTCTTCTAAGAAACATTGATCCTTTAATTAACGGGATGGTATAACGAAGACTGGTCTGGAGCTAAGGTGGTAATATCTATTTCTTATACTGATTAATGCTTTTTTTTTTTCTAATTTATGAATACAAAATTGTTAAATTAATATGGTGTTTGGAAGTGTTTTGTTTCTTGATGAAGATTTTTACAAGAATGGAGGAAAAGATTAATACAAGCCAAGAGAGAGGAAGATTCTATAAGAAATATAATAAATTTATTTTATGATATGTAACACTTAGTCGGGAAGTTCAAGAGTGGCTAAGTGATTAGCTTGTATAGGACTGTATAAAATTCTAAAATCCAAGTGTATTACTTTTGACCTATATGTTAGGTGCAAGATATGTATTTTAATATTAGGGATTGCAAAAGTCTCGGGCTAGACTAGAGGTTTTCTTATCTTCATTCTTTCCTAATAGTGCCTGAATGAACATAGATGTACCTTTTAATTTATAATTAATATAATTTTTGGCTACTGACCCATTCACTATTAAAAAACATCACAAACAAAGAAGGAAAACATAGAACTATTCTTGAAGATTATGGATATGAATCACACAATAATATACAAAATGAACTCCACAATCTAAAATTGTTCATAACATTATTGAAAATGATAACACAAATGAAACAATGAAAATCAACGTATCTCCTCTTTGCATAGGAAGAGTAGACCTTTTTCAAGAAGAAAAAAAATTCACATTCATCATTTACTAATGAGCCTGATAAAATTGTTAAACATCCAAGGATCCCAAAATTGTTATTTGAAATTCTTGAGATAGCCTTGAAGGCAAGAGATCATCATGAATTGTTTGCTTTTGTACAAATAAAAAAATTCATTGAATACTTTGCAAATAAAACATTAACTAAACAATGCCAATTTTTTGTATGTTACTAAATATGTACAAAATGAGACTTTTACTAAAGAAATTAAAGATTCGGGTAAATAAATTATTTGATCAAAACTAGATTATTGTTTTAAGTGTTTTTAATGCATTCAATTGTATTGAAAATAATAGTAACAAGAAAGATAAAATAGTTACTCATAGAGTAATAACAACATCATTAGTAAGAAAACAATTAAGAAAGGCTCAATTTTACCAAGCAAACTTATCTTGACTTAAGCTTAAATCACAAAATATTGTCAAAAGTACTATCATTAAGATCAAGACTAGATAGTCCTCTTGAAAATCACACTTGGGCTTTTGGTATTGGGCATTTCCAAGTTGATAAGAAGATGATTGGTAGCATAAAATGAAGATGAATGATTCTGGAACTCTAAATCTAGAGTATTGTCCAATGTAAAAGTTGTTTCAAAGTTAATAATTGGTGATCAAGAGACCACACATGACATCCTAAAAATTACTTAGAATGTAGCCAAATAATTTTGTGAAACACTTCTAGGTTTGAAAATATCACAAAAGATGTTTGAATCTTGTAAGCCCTCTTATTGTTTACTTCTTGAAATTTGTAAATCATGTTGCAAATGCCACATGAAGTTTTCTATGTATCTTGAGCTATTATGTAATATTCACTCTACCATGCATAGTAATGAATGTTATAAGAGTATAACACAATTAAACTATCGAATTCATCTAGGGACTTATTAGATTTATTTTTATGTGTTAAAGACAATGGTTACATTTCTACAAAAAAAATATTGTTTAAATGGAATTTCTTCCCTATAATGTAGGTTATTAAAGCTTATGTCATGTATTCATGAAGGAAATAAACATAATTTTGGAAAGAAAATAGTTGAAAAAAGATTTACAAGATAGTGAAGTACAATTTAAAGAGGTGATGTTTTCATATGTGAGTTGGTTACAAGAGAATTAAGTGTTGTTTTTATTATTTATTTCAAGAGAAATATTTATTATAAGTATGTAATACGTAGACACAAGTATTGATGGTTAGATATGCTAAATACACTAAAATACTAAGGAGGTGAATAAATATTCAATTACAAATCTAAACCCTTTAGTATCTTTGAAACTCAAACACTTCTTATAGTATAACAACAATAAAGAAACTAGAGAATTCAACACAATTTCCCAAGAGAACCCCTGATTTACATGAAAAAAACTAGCAAGAGAAAAATACAACGAAAAATCTCAAGTATAAAGTAGGATTACACCTTTGTTTTAGGGTTGCAACCCAAGGAAACAATAACTCCCTGAAGATACAATTTTATGGCTACACCAAAGGAAGTTTAGTACTCCTTGAGAATGATTAAATTTATAGAAAGAGGCTACAATCTTAGAATATCATGAACCATCCACCACAACACAATAATGTCATTAACAACCTTTTTCTCACCACCTTTGGCATACTTTTGAGCTAAGTTGAATGTAGATACCTTTGAATCACTACTTTGAGTACGCATTAGGAATTTTGTTCGCACACTTCACAACTATAACAAACACCACTACATCCTGTTGATTTGATCTTTCATTTATATCATTTTCAATCATCAACAACCTTCTCTGAGTTGGCCAAGATAAAATATGTGAACAAGAATTGTGCATTGGTTAAAGAGGTTGACCCCAAACACTTTGACAGTGAAAGATAGAAGTAAGTACAAACTGAGGCAAGAGATGCACATGACCCAAAACTCATTAGCACACCTTTCCAAGTTGGTGCATGCCTCAAATAAATGGTGTACAATCATTTCAAGTCACCCAGACAATCTCTCAACCTTTAGAACATTCACTCTAGTAAGAAAATAGTTTTGAAAATATCACAAACCATTATGTAGAGCACAAAGTAACATCATATGGAATTCAAAATTATTTTAGCACCATCCTTTCACGCTATCTCATCTAAATAAGCTAGTACAAATACAATGATACTAAAAAAGATAACATCATATATGAACCAATCAACCAGTCTTGAGATATAACAATTATATTATTACTTTTGGTGCACCAAAACATTTAAAACTTGAGAAGAAGAAATATACAGACAAATATGATCAATTTACCCAAACTGCAAGAGTAAACATTTAAATTTGAAGAAATGCAGAGAATTCCAGCTTCTCCTTTGAAACCCTCTACACTTGCAAGAAAAAATAGAGAACACAGTTATATCTATCTTTACCTTTAGAATGAGTTGTGACTTGAAACTTTGGATATATCATCTTTTTAGATCTGTGAACTTAACTCCCAAACCATGAGACCATAAATTCAAATGTATAGAAATGTGGAAAAATTCATTGAGAGGATGACACTGAAACTCACATAGCCTACTTGAGCCTTTCCAATTGACATCCAACCATGAACTTCAAATTAGCTCGCTTGATCAACATATATTTGTCATGAATATTAGATAGAAAATTTGATTAATGCATATTTAATGTCCAACCATGATCATATTTGACACCCAACTATGCACATATTTGGCATCCAACCATGAACATCTGATGAACATATTTGGCATTCAACCATGAACATTTTAGCAACATACTTGAAATCCAGCCATGAATATTTGTTCAAAACATTTGACATCAAACCATGAACATTTGATCAACACTTTAGTCATATAAACATAGGTTGATATCACTAAGAACATACTATCACACAACAACAATAATCTTTAACAATGCATGCACTACTCCATATCTATAACATACACACTATTATACACATTTTTCTCCATACACATTTTTCTATATCTACCTTAGGTATATAACATACACACTTCTCCATATCTATCATAGGTCTATATTATGCACACTGTCCCATATCTTCCATAGATTGTAATCAATGACAATGCATACACTGTTGGATACCTTTATCATCTTCATTGCTCCATAACTACACTAATCTCCCATTTGTAATACAAAATGCATCATGGGTTGACATTAATGACAACATACTACAACAATATCCCATTTTCAGACAAATGCATCACAAGTTGACATCAATGACAACATACTATAGCAAAATCAACAATTTAGGGCATGCACAATATTTTTCTCAACTAGAACTATAGTCTTTATAGCCAATTTTGTAGAAAATGACATGTTACAATTTTGGTGTCATAAATTATATGTCATAACAAATTTACACTCTATTTAACACCTACTTTAGTGTGATTTATCTTATGTAATTTTAAGCATGTTTGTGCCCTATTCTACCTTAAATCTTTATTACTAATTGCACAACTTAATCATTATCAAATATCAAAATTAGGTCTGGATCTAATATAAAAACTTGGACAATCATGTTCCAGTTTTAGGGAGGTGATTTTGGGAAGGCTATGATGACTGTGAGGTTTCTTATATCCACTTGTGATCCTAGATATACAACTCCTAAACTTAGAAATAATTATCCTGACTCTGCAACCTCTCATGAAAATTAAGATACAAGTGATTATCAACCTAGAGATGTAGGCTTGAAATGGGCTAGCACTATATGTGCATCATGTTATCATTCTAGTTGTCATCTATTCTATCAAAAATTAATTGCAAGGAAAACCATAAACTTACTATAAAATACTATAATCAATAATGGGTAATGTTGATAATATTGAACTTGTATTTTTGGTTGTCATTAATGTCAAATCTAGTGATATAGTTAGATCATAGTGTATTGTAATACTTAAGATGATAATGACAAGTGTTGTCAATACAATAGAAACCAAGTAACAAATGGATTGAGTTGCATAATAAAAAATATACCTTTTTTGGTGTGAGAAATTGTTCCTCTTGATTGTTGAGTTTTTGGTGTGTTCCAGATGTGTGGGATGTTTGTGCAGTAATGTTGACAATGTTTGCAGACTTGAGGATTACTTTTTTTTTGCACTTTCAAGTGGACAATTAATTCATAACCTTGACATAAATGAGGTATTATTTGTGGAAAATGGTTCGGAAGTGTGTACAACCAAAACAATTTATTTTTTTGATCTGGTTGATGGTTGGTACTCCAGAATAAGTGTTCTAGTGGTAATTGTAGTAATGTTTACATTTGGCATAAGTATGGAATTACCTATTATTTCATATATGGAATGTGTTGATATGGTCCAGAGATATGGTTACAAATTGTGTCATCTTTTTGGGATCTAGTGATTGTGATGGTTTAATTATGTGTGGTCCACTTACATTCCTTCTCTTCGCTGGAATGTTTTGTCTAGACCTTTGTCAAATTATAATTTGTGTTGATGGTTGACTTTGGTTTTCTCTGGGGATCATGACATGAGATTGGAAACGTACTGACATTTTTTTAGACTAACTTAGTATATACATTAAATACACACACACACACACACACACACACACACACACACACACACCTGTGTGTGTGCGTGCGAAGGTATTGTGATGAAATAAAGCAGAAAAATAAAGGTGTGTACGTAGGGAACGTGCAAGAAGCAATACAAATAATTTGGTACAAGAAGAGTAGAAGATTATTGCAGAGGTTCTTAATCAGATATACTGCAAGCAGTTGTGTTAAGATCAAAGCTTGACTAAATTTAATTCATGCATATGTAGATGCAATCTTCTCAATTCACATTTTGCTTCTCTTGGTAGTGGATCAAGAGTTTCTTCCAATTGTTGTATTACAGTGAGGGATTTCTTTTCTCTCTTCTTTCTTAGGGTAGTGAGCTCTTCCAGGTAGTGATCTAACCTACAATGAGAATTCTGGTAGTGAGCCACCCTTTTTAAAAATCACCTTAACTATTTTCTTTTTATTCATGAGAATTAGCTTCTCCATGGTTTTTCCCATCTTGGGTTTTCCACATAAAAATATGGTGTTCTTTATATATGGCCCATGAATTTTCTTGTTCATATTTATATTTATTTTGGCTAAGTAATCAAGGATTTAAGTTATCATATTTGGATAGATGAGATTACTAGAAGTTTTATTCTATAACCGATTCACCCCCCTCTCAATTATCTAGGATATTCAACAATTGGTATCAGAGCCTGGTCCCTTGTCATTAACTTAACTTCTTGAGGGAGATCTTGGATATTGGACAACAATGGAAGGAGAATACTACTTGGATGAAGATTTAAATATGGCTCTTAATGATTTGGAATATGTGGAACCAGAGAATGAAGAATTGAAAGAAAACATCCAAGAAGCAAATAAATGTGTTGAGCAACTAGGAAGGCTGAACCAAAAATTTAGGATGAAGTACAAGGAGGTTGGTAAAGAGTTGAAATAAGCAAAAGATACAATTGAATATTAGAAGCTAAAGATTGAAGAAAGAAAGAAAATGGAGGAAAATATGAAAAACATCTTATATTATAAATTAGAAGAATGCAAGAAATTGTGGATATGAAATCTGAGATAAAGGTTAACAAAAGTAGTAGGCATTGGATGAACTATTGAAACCATCAACAAACATGAATATATTAGGATTAATTAATAAATGGGAAGACAAGATAAAAGTGAAATATGAAGATATGAACCTTGTCTAGAATTAAAAACTCCTACAAGAAAGGCCTCCAAGTTGGCAAATTGATGCTCAAAGGTACCCATCATTTAATGGTTATTATTTTCCATGTAATAGATTCGGTCATAAGGCATTAGAATGCATACAAAAGATAAGTCAAAAGACTCAATGCTTCAATTGTAATATTTTTTTTCAAAAGGCAAGACACTGTAGGATAAATGGATCAATTATGGGAATCCTCTTTCATGGATATTGTCACCTTTCATATCATCACAAAGCTAATCATTGCAGAACTAGGACAACCCTAGAAAAACCTGATCCAAAGAATATCAAGTGCCACAAGT
Organism: Thuja plicata; assembly: GCA_018584345.1. NCBI lineage: Eukaryota > Viridiplantae > Streptophyta > Pinopsida > Cupressales > Cupressaceae > Thuja > Thuja plicata. The sequence continues at coordinate 147,111 of MU226096.1, forward strand.
ACAAAGAGTTTAGAAATTTTTCTCACAATTACAAGAATACAATTGCTCTGGTAAAAACATGTGAACCTAAGATGGAAATCAAGTATAGGTGCTTAAGATGGAATCAAAGATGATGATCGAAGGTAGGTCTAGCTGCAACAAAAAATTTGGTAAGGTGAAATTGGATGAGTTTAATCATATAAATATTAATTCTCTTGAAAATGGTTCAAAAAATTTAGAATCTCAGAGAATTAGGATTTTAGGGTACTTTGGTCTGGATATTTGGAGTGACTTCCCATGGTTGAATGATGAAGTCTTTATTAAATTTATTTTAAGTCGTATATAGGGTGATTGCATGATGTTGAACAAACTCTATTAGAACACAAAATAAGTAATATCAATCATCACAGGTCTATGCAATACTAGACTTATTCCGGTAAAGTAGACAATTAAAAACAAATAGGTTCAAGACCTAACTAATGTTAGAGGAAATCATAGAGCATTGAAAATTGATACTATTGTTGATCATATAATAAGGTATGTTACTTATGGCATTACTTACAAGATTTGTTTCAAAAATAGAGAAGGTGCAACCTTGGCTATAACAGTATTTACCGCACATAAAATGGTGATGGGAGGAAAGATCTTTCACTTATGTGAATTTTTTAGGATGGAATTAATAGAAAAAATTACCATGATAAATGATAGTGGATATCCCTTTCATTTTGGCTCCCTAATTAAGTGTTTGATGCTTTATTTCTTGAAATGCATGTCGATGAACGAAAATATCGAATGGAAGTCAGGTATTCCTATTGGAAAATAGATCAAATGGTACTTGTTACCTAATTTCTCTTTCAACTCAATCAAGTAGATCTCGGATAATATTTGCAACTAAAAAATGAAAAGGTATACATTTAATTCTACTAAGTGTTCTTTACTAGAAAGAGATGTTATCAAATTAACAATAGATTTAATGCTATTATTTACAAGAAAGAAGAATCAAAAGAATTTGCATAGGAAATTGCTTTCTTTATTCATAAATGTAAAAAATACAGTGTCCCACACAAGCAGTGTGGGAGTGACTATTTCAATGAAATATAAAGAAAACTATACATTTGAAATTGAAAAGCATATGAAAGAATTAGGGATCTGTCATTGCTTGAATGACAAACCCCAGGGTTGGACGACTACATCTCCAAATCCTTTTACTTGGTTGTTCGAGAAGTTGACTTGCTGCCCCAAAAATGCTTGCAAGAGAATGAAAAAAGTGGTGTTAGAGTTAAGGATGCCTAATAAATTCATTTATAATCATAAAAAAACATATAATTTTATTGATCATCGTATAAAATCAATTATGCAATCATGACATGTATCATAAAGAAAAACAAAGAATAATCATCAATATCCATCAAAATCTGAACTTCATTATTTTATCGAACATGTTTATTCGCTGTGTAGGTACATGTACAATACTCATTACGAGAATAGTTTACACTAATATCATAGACTTCACAACATGTGGGGTAAAATGGGCTCCCAAAAGGGTTGAGCCCAATGTATTGTCATATTGTGTTTTAATAGAGGTAATTGTGCAAACACCATGCCATTGTAATTCAATCAAGTAGGTATATATCACCTGTAACAGTGAATTGATGAGGTCATTGTTATAAGCAACAAATATTCGCTCAATAGAATTACAAAGATAATGGTATCTACTATAATAGTGCATAACAATGGTCAAGTAGTGTGTTTAAAAATATCCAATACAATGAAAGAATAATAATTTCATTAGAGGAGCACCAAAATGAAAGTGTTTGTAAGCACAAGAGACGTAACAAAGCATTGCCAAAATTAGAGCAGTTTTAAGGCTACAAGAGGTAAGAGCATAGATAATACTATTAATAGTAGCAATAAATATTCAAAGCAATATATGAGAAGAGACGTTCAAATGTTGTCATTATAGTAGGACAATGGAAAGGAGACAATAAGATATTATTGTTCCTCAATATTCACAGGCATCATCAACATTGTCAAAATAAGAATATTGAGAAAGAGACAATATAATAACAATATGGAAATGTGGTCACTGCCATGTGGTAAAAGGACAGAGAGTGCATTAATTTTCAAGACACATCAGATATAAAAGAGGATTTATTGCATATGAGCAATAATCAATAAGCATAAAAGTTGCAAATATTCTAAAGAACAATAGTTAAAAGATCCAAATAAATAATGAACACCAATGAAGAGATCATGGAAATAATAAATATTCCATAATAATGATAACCATACATCAAAACAATGATAAATGATGTCATAAACATTGCTAATGACATGAAAGTTTAGTGTTATAACTTAAGAACTAGTTATACAAAAACACGGACAAGGACATGATATTGTTATCACGATGGCACCAATAATAATGGTCCATCACAATGATGCCAATATGTCTACACAATGTTGAATACAATAAGAATAAAACAAAGACAAAAGTGTACTCAAAGGAAATGAAAAGCCAAAAGACAATGGGATTCAAGGCACAAGCATCATAAATGGAGCACAAGAATCCATCATAATTAATAGAGATAGCATGAATTTTCTTGAGGCACCATGAGTTTTTTTGTTTTCAATGTTTAATACTGGTAAAAAGGGTGATAAAGATAGTAGTTGTAATAACAAAAATCAGTGATTTTCAGTATGAAAAACAATGATTTTAATGAATATGATAAAAATGTAGGACGCTATTAAGACACTGTTAAAGCATATGTCTGTTACATTAAATAATGAGGAGCAATAAAAGCTAATAGACAACTACGCTTCCAAATCTATGTTGTGGTGATTACAACATCAATCACGAAGATAAATAAAGAACATTAATATGAATGAAAAATCAGTGACAATGAAACTAAGGACAAGTAAGCACAATGATAAACAAGAATGGAAACCATAATAGTCCACTAAGTATTTGCATAGTGCAACTTTACATATACATGGTGTTCAATTCAACAAAGTAAAAATGGTGCTATGACAAGCAAATGGTTACTACTATGGCATTAATTTGTGAGAAGAAATGTGCCAAACAATGATATATAATGACATCTAAAAAGAAACTAAGAGTGATCCTACAAAGAGATTAAAACCCTCCAAGAAGCAAAGAGCAGAGACATGAACCAATGATATACCAAAAAAACTTTGAGAATGGAATATACAAAAGGAATCTTAGTCATTCAATTATTTTTACATAAATAGAGCTCGAAAGTAGCATATTTTAAAATAAATGATGAAAACTTTCATGTAGAAATGAATGTGATGTGCACAAAAAGTGTTCCACAGACTTCCAAAAACCTTGAAATCTCTAGAAGCCTTCACAAAACCATCAGCATCCTCATGGCGACAAAAAATAATGAAAATGGATAGTAAAGAATGAGTGGCGATCTTTAGAGTTAGGGTTTTTGTTTACCCTAAATTATGTGGTGAGTGAAGAAAGGCATTTTTTTTTCCTTTGATTTAAATATTTTCCTTTCAACAAATGCCCCATTTACAAGGTGGTTATTAATTGCATCGAACTTGAGATGTAAATGTCCTAAGTGATGTTTTTATAAATCACTTAGGCATGCATGTATGGAAAGCAAGAGTGTTTATTGCTTTAAGAATGAGTCACAAAGATATTATTAAAGAATTTATGAATTACCAAGGATATAGGGCAGGTTAAAGGAGTTGCAATATATTTGAAGGGGATTTAGGGGTTGTTTTGACTCAGTTTGGAGGGATTTGGAGCATTTTTAGGGGCGTTTATGATTGTAGTAGTTGAGAGTTAACTTTTTCCTCATGTTTGAGCCTTTTTGGAGCTATTTTAAGGGCTAAAAATAGGCTTTTGAGGATGCACGACCAAAGGAGGTTAGGTTCCTATTTTTCATGTAACTACTTGGAGAAGCATAAATATGATTCAAACTTCATTTTTGAAGTTAGTTCTTGGCATCTTTCCATGCTATATTGTAACCTACTTGGATTCTTTTAGCAGGAGATAGAGTTTTGTAATTTATCATTTTTAAACTTGTGTACTGCTGTGTAAAGCATCTTTATCCACTAAAGTTCAATGATACTACCTTCTCAAAGCTTGTTTTTACTGTGTGTAAAAGCATAGATGGATATATGTTTTATATGAAATTTTTTGTATTTCCTTTTGCATCTACCTCTTTCAGCACCTTTAGCGATAATCCCAAAGGATAATAATTTGTCATTAGTATACAAGGAAATAGTTTTTGGACTGTCGGTAACATGATCACCGAGTGACAACGAACAATTAAGTGCAATTATCATTGACAAATAATTTACAGAGTAAACCAAGAACATAGTTTACAGAGTAAACCGACAGACAGTTCAGATACATCACCGAGCACAGACTATAGAGCAGACCGAGCACCAGTCTACCGAGAGACAATTTTATTTCTGAGAAAAGTGGATTTGAGATACACTTCAGTTTTATAATTAGCTTTATGCTTAGCTGTAAATTGATTTCTTGAGGAACAAGTAAAGCATATGTAATTGTTTTAATCAATCTAACTGATTGTAAACATGAAAACTAGGAGATCAAGGTCAAGTTGTAAACCTTTGATCATAGAGTTTTTATTGTAAAGTGTGAAACCTAATTAGGTCAATATATTGTATAAATAGATGTAGATTAGAGCATGATGATTGTAGCTGCAACAAACATCTATGGATCAGACAGAGAGTTTCATGCAGAAGGACACAAAAGAAAGAATTCAGTTATGAAAAACAAGATTCAAGGCTACCGAGCAAAACATAGGTATTAATCAATCACTATAGGTGACACATATATCTTGTGAACTTAAAGGTTTTGTATTCAGCAATTCAGGATTGCATACTATTAGGTCAACAAGTATTTTTGACTACTCTCTAACAATTGTAGCAAATAAAAGAAATCCTTTCAGAAGGTGGACTTAACAGTCTTATTGTAAATCTCTTAACTGAGTGCACACTTAACAGTGTTGTTAAAATCTCTTAATTGAGTATACCTAACCAGTCTAAAATGTTAATCCTAACAGGGTAAGATCATTAGAAGTGATCACACTTGTAGCCTTAACGACACCTTCCATTCTGCAGATAGTGAAGCTTTGTGGGTTTCATCCCCACCGCAATTTTTACCTTCTAACAGGGGTTATCTGTGCTACCAATTCTTATGTCATGTGTAACTACTTTTCATGAATGTTTCTATGAATGTTTGCATGCAATTAAGTTTATGTTTTGATATTACATGCATAAGGTAGAAAAACAATATGGTCGGTAATGCAAAGTAAAGATTACTAAGGGTTATTTGATAACAAGTTTTATGGGTACTGATTCACCACTCCCCTCTCAATACACACCATTCCATTATTCCAACACTGTAGACGGGATAAATCATAATTATATAGGTCTGATTGTCTGAGTGATGCAAACAACAACTATTTGTGGAAGTCTTATTTACCTTCCTGAGTTGTGAGCATTTTTACCTTCTTTATGAACTCTCATGTATAGGTATGAATAAAATTTGAGTTTTGTTATGTTGCAGCTAGGTTTTGAGCACATGTATATTTGAAATAGTAGTGTCAGTACTAAAAAGATCTTTTTGGTGCATCACCTTTAGGATGTAGTTTGCATTTCCATGTTTCCTTCTTTCGCTTTCCTCGTAAAAGCTTAGTTTAGATTAGTTTAGGTGAAGTATCAAGAGGAAGTTGACCTTCTCTGAAGGTTCATTTTCATTGGATGTTATCCACAACCTAAGAATGTTCCCATGTGACATTAGATTGTTGAGCTTCTAGTTCAACATGGTGCAAATCTAGTATATAAAAGTTTTTGGCATGCTCGATGGGACAAGAGGGTTTTTTTTTTAGCCTCTTTTGATCTATATTTAGTTGTTGTTTGGTGTGTACAATAGGATCCACTGGTTTCAAGTAGACAAGTTTTGGTATGTTTTACTTTTGCAAAAAAAATAGTCTCAGTTTTCTTGATATAGTAGAGATTTTCATGATTTTCTAGCTTCCTTTTTTTATGGAAATATGCCTTATCATCCACCATATCATGAAAGTTCTAATTATATAACCACTCATTAGCAATATCATATTGAAGATATTGCCAGGTTTACTCAAAATAACCTTGTAGCAAAAAGTTACAAGAAAGTTCCATAGCCTTACCTCCCACCCACCCTTACTCATCCTTCTTGGCGATATACCTAGGTTTACAACCAATCTGAAGAAAATTATTTCATGCCAGATCGACACGATGATTATTCTAGTCAGCTTCAAAACATGGAAAACATGAGAATTAGTGAAATGAAAAGTCTATTGCTAGATTGGACTTAAGAAATTGTCTATGATCAAGAGGCAACAAGAGATTTATCTGCAAATAAGAGGAGTTGTTCTATTAGGCTTATCTCCATAAGCAAGAGTTGGAGACATAAAAAATAAAGTATGAGGGGGATCTTACAAGGGAGGTGGTTGCAAAATAGGAGCAGATGAGAATTTTGTTTGTACAAACATGAAAGCAAGAAACCCAATCATCTACAACCTTTACAAACCCATTTTTTAAGAAGAGGTTTCTAGGTTCAAAATATCAAGCTTCAAATGAGGTGAACCTCTTGAGCTTGCTAGATTTAATAACCCAATTTTTTGAGGGCCTCCTTTATTACAAAATCCTTTACTTGAGCAAGTTCAACCTATAATACCTAGAGAGAAGCCTCTTAAAGAAGCTATTTTCATTTGAACAACCCAACAAACTCTAAAAGCTTATCCAAGGGTTCCTATTATATGTCAAGAGGTTTTTTTTAGTTAGCAAGGCAAGGAATTTTCTATGGTAAAAGGGGAGGAAAACATTGTGAAAAGTCTTCACTTGAAGAGAAATCAGAATTGTTGTAGCTGAGCGATGACTACAACCAGTTAGAACAACAAGATTTGGACAAATGAAGTAGTGCCTAACATAAAGTTTTGCCTGATTTATTTAATGGGCTCACATTTTGTGTTGAAGAAGATGAAGTTATGACATATCCTGTGCCAATAAATCAGTTAGAACAACATGACCATGACCAACAAGGAGGAAATGAAAATGAAAGTTTCATATTCTTACTTGATAAACTTCCTTGTTTTATTGACAAAGAGGAAGAACATGTACCTGTGTTGATGTTGAGACAATTTTTGGAGCAAAAAAAGGATTTTAGGCATTGTGGTGAGTTACTAGTTTACAAAAATTAGTGTGATTGTTTAGCTTTGAACCATGAAGAAGGACATGAAAATAACCAAGTTTTGGATTTTGGGGAGCTAGAGGGCCATGAGGTTTCTCATCAAGTTGAACTTGATGCTAATACAAAATCTTTGCTTCAGGAAGCAGATCTAGAGGTTCTCATAAACCTTCAAGATAATTATCATGTTGTTGAGAACATTCCTCTCATGCAAAAAACTGAAGAAGACTTAGAAAAAGACATGTTTTGGGATGAGATGAAGGTGTTTTCCACAGAGATTGATGATAGGACAACATCTCCTAAGTTAGAAAATCATGATCAATAGGAACATAATGCGGAAGAAAACCACTTTTAAACTAGACCCACTTGAACTAACCCATTTTGATCATAAAAATGATGTCAAACAAGAAGTCAATAGGCAATAGATCAACAAAAGGAGATCTAAGTTTGCTCTCTCAGGAGGATGCCCTATTAGGAATCTAGCTAGGATTGATACCAAAAGAGAATCATTTCCCATGCTTGCACCTAGACATGAAATTATTGATGAAGATAAAACTGATGATAGGGTTGTAGCTGAGATAAATCATTAGGAAGAGCAAGGGAAACCCACACATTCATTTCAAAATTATTTATGCAACCAAATCATATGGGTAAGTAAATTTGCCTACATTCTTTGGAAGTTATTTCAGTATTTTTCAAGTGCTCATCTTTATTCTACTCCTTAGTTGTTCACAAGCTTGTTAGGCATTGCAAATTGAAGAGAAAATAGAGTTATTTTGCAAAGCTTGTTAATAGCAATGTTTGAGCTAGTGTCGTTATTGGATAGTGTAGGTTAGGATAGGTTTTTATTTCCTCTAAGTGTTAATGTGCATAGTTAGTTAGTTGGTTCTGAGATCATTAGGTGAATAAGAAAGGTGTTCTTGTTGTTTCCCTATTATAATTCAATCAAGTGGATATATGCCATTTATAACAGTGAGCTTGTTAGTTCACTAACACAAACAATACATATCTACTCAATGGGATTGTAAGAGGTTACAACAGTATGCAGATAGTGAGTTACAAAAATGTGAAAGAGTGTTTCTCAAGTTTTGTTAAAGTCTTTTGACTATGTGCCCAACAGATAAGTTCAGGTAACTGGTCTAGGATGTTTAGCAAGCAAGCATCTAGCATATGTCGCCAAAAATGTTACCTAATTTCTCTTTCAAATCAATTAGGTAGAGATGGAATAATATTTGCAACTAAAAAATGAAAATGTATACATTTATTTCTACTAAGTGTTCTTTACCAAAAAGAGACGCTATCAAATCAAAAACATATTAAATGCAAGTTTTTGCAAGAAAGAAGAATCACAAGACTTTCCATAGGAAATTTCTTTATTTATTCATAAATGTATAAAGTATAGTGTCCCACACAAGCCACGGGAGTTACTAATTCAATGAAATATTAAATAAAACTATATATTTGAAAATGAAAATCATATGAAAGAATTAGGGATGTATCATTGCCTGAATGACGAACCCCAGGGTTGGATGGCTACATCTCAAACTCCTTTCACTTGGTTGTTCCAGAAGTTGACTTGTTTCCCTAGAAATACCTACAAGAGAATGAGGAAAGTGGTGTTAGAGATCAGGATGCCTAATAAATTCATATATAGTAATAAAAAAACATATAATTTTTGTGCACATGACATCAAATCAGTTAGGAAGTTAGTACATGTATCATAAAGAAAAGAAAAAAAAAATCATCAGTATCCATGAAAATCTTAACTTCATTATTTTGTCTAACATGTTTGTTCATTGTACTGGTACATGTACGATATCATTACTGGAACAATTTACACTGATATCATAGACTTTACATGATGTGTGGTGAAATGGGCTCCCACAAGGGTTGTTCCTAGCATGTTGTCATCTTCTATTTTAATAAAGGTATATATAATCACTTGTAATAGTGAATTGATGAGGTCAGTGTTATAAGAAATAGATATCTCCTCAATGGAATTATAAAGATAATGGTATCTACTATAAAAATGCATAATAATGGTCAAGGAGCATGTTTGAAAGTATCCAATATTGTGAAAGAACAATCATTTCATTAGAGGAACACCAAAATGACAATGTTTGTAATCATAAGAGAGGGAACAAAGCATTGTCAAAATCAGAGCAGTTTTAAGGCTACAAGAGATAAGAGCACATATCATACTATTAATAGTGGTGTTGATGATTTGTAGCATCAGTCAGAATAATCACATTGTTGAAATCATAAGCATAAGTACTCTCCATATGTCAAAGATTATTATTGGCAAAATTAATAATATAATAATATGTATGCATATATATTTAATAAAGAATGGATTCCATATTATATATATGATTACATATATACATGAAAGTGTAAATGAGAAATCATTATATTAAATTATGTTAATAATAATAAACTATGAAACATAGTATATTGATAAATTAATATTACCAAGTGATTAAATTGACTAACAAGTTGATGGTGACTGACGGTTATAAGGAAGGCTGAAAGTCATTAAGTGGAGTCATGTCCCTTCATGGACATGGCTCCACGTTAGAATATATAATGTGTACAATCAGGGTTTTTGATAGACACAAAAATTCATTAGTGTAAGTCATATTCATTGTAATATATAATATATTATATATCTATTAATATAATATATGTTGGTACTATATCAATATACTATATAGATATATATATGTCGATCAATATTTATACATAGAAGAAATTAATTCACTAAAATTAATTGTGATTTAATTATCAGCAACAAATGATATATGTATAATCAGAGTTGTAAGCTAGAACTTTGAAATTATGTCACATACAAATCTGCTAAACTTAAAATGGTATCAGAGCAGGTATAGGAAAAAGATCAAATCAGGTTTTAAATAAAACAATCTACTACCATATTTTGGAAAATAGTATATTTGACAAAATGGTGAATGGAGTAAGACTTGAAGACAGACTTGAGGGTGCCTCAAATTTTGTAGCATGGAAATTTCAGATGTTTCTTACATTAAGAGAACACAAGTTACACACTATGGTGAAAATGTAGAACCCGAACCTAGTGGGAAAGATGAAAAGAATCAATGGGAAAAGAATAACACCAAAGCAATGAAATTAGTGGTAGACAAAGTGAAAGATCATATGTACCTATTATCATAAAGTTAGACTCAACATATGCTATGTTCAAAGACCTAGAAGATATGTTCAAGATCAACAACACTAGTAAGGTTCTTGCTCTTAAAAATCAACTTCACCACATGAAGATGAATCAGGGAGGGACTAGCATGTCATACTTTATAAGGATAACAGATTTAAGAAATCAACTTTCCACAATTGATCCTACCTTAGATAGTAAGGTACTAACAATGATAGCCCTAAATGGACTACCTGTCTCATGGTAATATTTTATTGAAGAAGTAAGTGCTCGCTCCAAACTTCCTAAATTTGACTGATTGAAAACATACTGCATTCAAGAAGAGTCTAGATTAATGACTAGAGGAACTAGTATGAATTCCACAAAATAAGACATTCATATTCTAACCACTCAATCTCACAAAAGAGGGAATAAGACTAAATTCAAAAGGAAAAAGGAAAAGGACATGAGAAAAAATCACTCAAGAAAAGGAGGAACTTATCTAAAGTACAATGATATAGATGCGATAAAAATGGTCATCTTGTAGCGAAGTGTCCTGATAGACCTAAACCACAAGCTTCCTTCGCTGAAGTCAGTAAACACAAGCATGGATATGGATTCAAAGAAACTTGTATTTTACTCTACCCTATCTAGTCAAGTTTCAAAAACTTAAACACCTGGGTGATAGACAGTGGGGCATCTCGACACATAACAAGCTTTAGAGAACATCTAGATTCCATATATGAAAATTTTGATGAAGAAGTAATTATTGGAGATGATACAAATTATCTAGTAATGGGAATTGAGACTTGCAGCATCAACCTCAAAACAAGCATCTCAATCCAACTCACAGGTATACTATTTGTACTCAGGATTAAAAAAATCTAGTCTCTATTTATGCACTTGAAGACAAAGGGTACAAAATTACTTTCATGGAAGGGAAAGTACTAACTTGGCCCAAGAACTCAAACATCAAGAATTCTCATACTATTGGAACAAGGCATGGATGTCTCTACAAGATATGTACTTCACCCTCTCAAGCCTTAATCCATGAGTCAACCAATGCAAGTGAAATTTGGCACTGGAGACTATGACATTTTCACTTTTGCGACTTACCCTCTTTAGAGAAGATGGTAACAAGACTACCTAAGCTCAAACCTTAACATGAAGGGGCTTGCAAAGGTTGTGCATTAGGGAAGAACACCAAAAGCACTTTTCACAATAGTGAAAGTAAATCTAAAATTGTACTAGAAATTGTTCATTCTTATTTATGTGGACCTATGTCTATTCCCTCCATAGGAGGATTCTCATATTATATTATCTATGTAGATTACTACTCTAGGAAGACATGGATATACTTTCTAAATGTAAAGAGTCTGAAGAAATTCTTATGAGGTTTAAAGAATTTAAAGCTCTAGTAGAAAGTATATCTAGGAAGAGAATTATAACACTAAGAACAGACAATGGGAGGGAATACACTTCATAAATCTTTCAAAACTTTTGTAAAAACATTGGGATTAAGAGGGAGTTCACTATTCCCTACAACCCTCAACAAAACAAAGTTGCAGAACAAAACAAAAAACTATTGTTGAGGCTACAAAGGCTATGATGCATGATCAAAACCTAGAAACTTACCTTTGTGCTAAAGCTTCTAGTACTATCGTATACATCCATAATAGATGCCCACACTCCCATCTAGAAAACAAAACCCCTGAAGAAACATTCACTAGAATTAAACCTAATATTAGTCACCTAAGAATATTTGGCTTTCCTGTTTACATTCACATTCCTTAAGAGAAAATATCTAAATTAGAACCTTTCGGGAAGAAGGGAATTATTGTTGGGTACATTAAAACTTATAAAGCCTACAGAGTTTACATTCTAGGGAAAAGACACATTGAACTAAGCATAGATGTGATATTTGAAGAAGATATTGCTTTTAAAAGATCCAAGGATGAAAATAAAATAAATGATGAAGATCCTAAAAAGGATCCCTCTCTTGAATTTCAAAGGGAAACTCAAGAAATCTTATAAGACAATAATTTAATTGAACCCATGGATACCGCTGATGCATCTAGAGTAAATAAGAAAAGACCTCTATGGGCTAGGAAGATGATTGAAGAAGAAGGAAAATATACAGTCCCTCCAGGAACTTTTAGAGAAATCAAAAGACCAAATAGATTTTCTAGTTATGTTGCACTCATGAGTGAACTTATAAATTTAGAGCCCTCAAATGTAGAGGAATCCCTTCAACATCAAAATTGGGAGGATTCCATGATAGAAGAGTATAAATCCATTCTCAAAAATTATGTCTGGGATATTGTACCGAGACCCAAAAAAAATCAGTGGTCTTCTCCAAGTGGTTATTTAAAATCAAACATGCAACAAAAGGAAGCATTAAAAAATACAAGGATAGGTTTTTTGCAAGAGGCTTCTTTTATAAAGAAGGTATTGACTATGAAGAAACATTTGTTCTAGTTTCCAGGTATACCTCAGTCAGAGCTATAATTGCTATTGCTACATCTAAGGGATGAAAAATTCATCAAATGGATGAAAGAATGCCTTCCTAAATGGAGTGATTGAAGGAGTCTACCTAGAGAACCCTGAAGGATGTGTAGTGCATGAGAAACAATCTCATGTCTGTAGGTTGAAGAAAGCACAATATGGTCTCAAACAAGATCCCTGAGCTTTGTATGAAAGGATAGATAATTATCTATCAAAACTTGATTTCTCCAAAAATGATGCAGACCCAAATCTCTACTTCAAGGTAATAGATGGAGAAATGTTTATTCTGATTCTTTATGTTGATGATTTATTAATTATGACAAAAGATCATCTCATCACTAAGTGTAAACAAGACCTAGAATCCGAATTTGACATGAAGGATCTAGGAATTCTTCACTACTTCTTAAGTTTAGAAGTATGACAACATGAAAATGACATTATCCTAAATCAAGGGAAGTATACTATTGACATTCTAAAAATATTTGGGATGATGGATTGCAAACCTATGTGTTGAGGGTTGTTTTTACACAAGTCAATTCCTAGGAATTTGAGATCCAATTTCCTCTCTTGAAGGAGTAAAAAAGTTATTCCCAAGGTTCTCAGTGGTCATGGTACAACTGTTTGGTAAACTCAGTTGAAGATAAATGTGAATGTTAACAAGGAGGCCTTTTCTGGTATGTTTCAAACTTCAGGCTACAAAACAATCTTTAGTACTCTTTTTGTATTTTCTCAATTTTCAATGTATGCAATTTCCTAATAATACAAATCTAACTTTTAAAACCTACGATGATTGCCTATTTTAACCAGTCTCAAAACAAAGATCAAAATATTTGAGTAACAAGAATTGTAAACAAATTTGCTGTAATGAAAATATACCAGACATAAACCATCGTTCAATCATTCTTGAGAATTAAATTATGAAAAAGATGAAAACCCACGAAACATGAATCAAATCATATCACAATTCTATGTTCATCAGATGCAATCTTTTGAAGAAACTTTTACCCATATGCAAGATTTTCCAAAATCTATCAAATCGTGAAGCCACCATATGCACACACACACGAGACATATTTATCTTTAAATTCATAGAACTAATCTTTCCAATCATTTGTCACAGAGAGATGAAACAATAATGATAAACTCCAACTAATTGATCAAAGATGCATTCACAACAAAACACAGTTGGCTCTTTGAAAGAAATGAACAAGCATGCACAAATTCATAAATTTCTCATAGATAGAAGAAAAATCACACCATGAATGAAGCACCAACAACATGTAGCTTTATTGCACAAAATATCTGACCTTGATTACATTGTTTTAATGGAATATATAGTGCTTCAATTACAAAACTCAAAACCCAAAAACTATGGTTCTATTCACACTAAAACAATGAAATAAAGCTAAATCTAGAGATTAATTAAGCAAATCTACTCCTAAGATGGCAGTTAACAAGTATGCATGTATTTTTAATCCACTTAAATTTTATTCATGCACGAAAAGAGGGTCAAATCCTCCCAGGAAACAAGAGATTAGAACTGGGGTTCCACAGTTTTGAACTAAAGTGCTCTTTTGGAACTGGAGTTCTACTTTGGAATCTTCATCCTGGCTCCTCTGCATGAGTACAATTGATTGATATCTTTTATTCAAACCAAAATGAACCCAAACCTGCATGCAATCTGACCTGACACAAGTTCTTCATGCAAATTACTTTCACTTTGAAAGGGCCCATAAATTTTGGATCCCGACCCTTACTCCAAAAGTTGGAGAGCTGAAAATTGGCTCAGTGTTGATCCTTAGGACTCCCAAAATTTCAAACTTTCAGATTCTGAAAGGTTGAAAAACTTGAGTTGGCCAAATGGCTAAGTATCAAAAAATCTCCCTTTGTGAAAATTGACTAAGTCCCAAAACTGAACACTTAGTCATTCTGGGAGGATGTCCAGATGGGCCTTTTAGAGTCTCTGCACTATCTCCTGCACCTCTTCAAAGTTTGTGACTTGGATATCATTAAGGTTCTGCTCTTGCTTCTCCCTAAAAGTGATCAACTTTGATGCAAAGAAATTGATTTTTTCCTCATGTTCCAACATTCTCTGCATATTATCCTTGAAATGGAATAGTTTTTAGAGGTCCTCCTTGGTATTAACACCAACCAAAATCCCCATGAATTTTTGCACAATGTTCTTCACTAGGTACAAAATCTGGTTTTCCTCATCTTCATATAATTATAGGTCGATTCCATAGAATATTTTATCTATTTTCTTAACCCATGTCATGACTCCTTCATACCTCTTGCTAACCCTATAAAGACATTTCTTGTAGACCTTTACTATTTTAGCTATATCCTTAATCCAGGTCTCAAAATTGTCCAGCTCAAGAATCGCTCGTACATTTTGACCAAATTTTGGAAGCGTTACTTCCTTATTACTTTTAGGTCCTTAAGAACCTTCCACTATATCTTTATTTGAAAATCTAGTCCTTGTTCATCACCCATAATGTACACCAATTTGGTTACCTCCTTGAGGATAACCCTAAAGGGCTTGAGGATTGCTTTGATGGTGCTCTGTCCTAATTGTTCAAAATCAACCTTCTAATCTGTACAAGCCTGAAATAAAGAATGTGTCACACCCACCGGCAATTCTAGGGCAGTCCTCTTCTCTAAGACAACCTCTAATGAGGCTTTTAGGTAGTCTAGGTCAATGGGACCTACTATTTTAGAAATGAAGTTCTTTAATACTTCAATTTTCTCTATTAATGATTTTATATTATCCTTTTCCTTGTCCATGAATCCAAGGGCATGTTTCAACCCTAATGCTACCAATCTCTTTCTCCCTTCTCTGGTGGGTTCACCTAGGTCAACCTCTTCAAAAATGTAGTCTTCTGGAGTTATTTATGATTCTCTAGTACTTATTGTGGGTACTGTGACTTGTGCCTTCCATCGACCCCTGTGGTCCTCCTCCTCTTCTTCCTCCTCCTCCTCCTTCTCCTTCTCCTTCTCCTTCACCTAGGTCAACCTCTTCACACCATGTGGCATCTTCTCAGGATTTATTCTCTTTTTTTGAGGCTTCTCCTACCCCACACATTTTGATGGGGAATAAAACTATTATGACTATATGCGGGAAAGGTTCTATTAACATTGATGATGGTGCATTCAATGATTACTATGTGTTCAATCTTTGTTCTCTAATCTTCTCTCTATCTATCAGATTACTCATAGTGGGATAGGGAAGACAATTGAGTTTACACGAGATTCAATGCACATCCGAGATAGTGATACAAACAATATTGTTGCAATAGGACAATTGATCATTCTTCCTGCTTGTACTCTTTCTCTCATTTTGGTCCACCATCTCCATTGTCAGAGAATAGCTCTCCTTTTTCATGAGAGCATATCGAGGTGAGGTCGGGTCACTTGAACTTATGCATTATTCCCGAGACCAATGTTGTGACTTCTACACCTCCACTTCCTATTGAGTTTAACTTTGTTCAGTAGCATTCCTCTTCCACTCCATGCATCAAGCCTCCTACTACAATTGTTGAGGACATATTAGAGGACATTCACCTCCTCTCTGATGACAAATTTAGCACATCTCTTATCCCACCTTCATTGGAGTTTCCATTACATGATTCTTATCCTTTCTCTTTTGAGCATTAACTAGACCTTCTAGTTTCACCTCACATTCAGGGGTTTCCTCTTCTTTTCCCATTACCTTTGTTTCTTCTGCATTGGATACACATTGGTCTAATCACTGACACAGGGGTTCTATCATTCTAGGGGGATTTGGAGTCTCAATCCTCTCTCATGGGGGGGNGGGGTGGTTGGTTGTACTTATAGTTTTGAGAGAGTCTCTTGAGACATTGCATTTGTACTCTTTTTGGAGAGGAGTTTTTCCCACTGAGTTTTCTCCGTTTCTCCATTTCAAAGAGATTTTTTTGTACTTTGGTACCTAATTAGGCCATGTTACTGGGACCCATTTCCTTATTTTCATAGTTTGTTCTCTAGGGTTTTAACTTAGTCCTAAGTTCATCTTAAGGGGGGTGTTAGAGTAATAATGTATTTTTATTATTAATTAAATTATATTGTTTTAATAATTAAGCCACTTATTACCTCTTTAGTGCTTAAGCTAAACTTAGGCATAATAATAATTAATTTATTATTAATTATTATTTTTATGCAACCTATGGTTTCTCCTTTTTAGTTTTAGATCTCCTTTTTATAAGGATTGATCTTTTGTAATTATTGATCATTGCATTATACATTTTTGCCTCTGACTTTCATAGAACTTCTTTGGTGTTTTCATTTTCTCTTATTCATGACAGGTATTTGCATGCAGGTGTTCACTAGGTTCTATGAGAATTCACCATTTATGAATTCTAACATAGGCATTTATTTATCAGTAAATTAATTCTAGAAACTTGTCTTGCAATAAACCGAACATAAAGACTATTAGTGGAAATATTCTTTCACCAACTCTCAAATTTGAAGTCTCCTGCCATTTCTTCAAGTGTGTGTACTTGTTTGTTCATTCCTTCAATCTTTTTCCAAATATAACTCAGACAACTGTCAGCCAAACCCAACCTTCACAATGTTGACAAGGGCTTCCTGGGAAGAGCTCTGCTTCTAGTCAGACTTCCATAGCCCCGAAAGAGTTTCCTCCGAGCCCCAATATAACCTTGCTCTACTACTGACCAGATGTTTATAGCCCCGATAGATATTTCTAGAGTCACCCTTCTCCATCTTCTAATGGTATTGGAAGCTGATGTATTTAGAGGATTCTTTCTTTGGAATTATTTATTCTTTCTTAACTAGAGACCGACTCGGGCCACTTGTTCTTTGAGTATGCTACTTCTTGAATGTATTCATTTTATTGCTTTTGATAAACCTAGGAAGACTTAGAATGTTCTACCTTGGTATAAGATTCTGATCACCATGGTGACCATTGCTTTGAATGATTCATTTGCTTTCACATTCTTCCCCTTTTATCATCTCTTTCCTTAATCTTTTTTTTTAGTTAGGTGTTGATGGAGAAGGGTTCTGGGACCGGTGGGTACCCAAGTCAACATGTTAGTACTGGCTCTAACTAATAAATACTCTAGAAACCAACATTTCTAATGTCGTACTTTATTTTATTCCATGATTTAGGATGATCAACACTGAACATCACCTTGATTGTCGATTAAAGGTTTAATATAGTGTGGAATGGGGTTGTTAAGGATAAAATGTAAAGATTGGAGGGGGGGTTTAATTGATTGATAAATTGTTAAAATGTGTTGAATTCCTTAACCCTATTTCACATCTTACACTTAATTGAG
>MU226096.1:165950-195744 GCA_018584345.1 Thuja plicata
CTATGATATTCAATAGATATGCAATTGTAACACAAATGTAAGCAAGTATGTAAGTATGAAAGCATGGAACTTTAAAAACCATAAAAATTCATGGTTGTATGCTTGAAATCCACCTTAGAAGGAAGATTAAAGAGTCTTGAGGATGCAAAAATGATCTTGAAGGAAGATCACACCACCATCATGGCTAGATCTAGGCTTTGGAGGAAAAATATTGAATTCTTGAACCAAATCCCTTCAAAGGCTTGAGAGCTTGAATCCTTGATCTTCAATGGAGAACTTGAATTCTTGAGAGGAAGACTTGGACACCTTCAATTTCTTGAGAAAATGTAGAACCAAGGATGCTTGAACTTCTTGCTTGACACTTTTTCTTGCTCAATATTGCTTAGGCTTCAATAGAGGACTTAGACAAAATGAGAGGAGAAAACTTCCTTTTATATGAAACTAGGGCACAATCTTCTAAGGAGGCCTACATAGGATAATTAAATCACCATTAAAGCCTTTAACCCTAGGAGAGGACCTATATTAAATACAATTTAGGAATCCACGCTTCGAAACCCGAAACAGCCGACCCAGAAGCGGGAGGAAACTTTTTGTGAGGACCGACATCTGGGAAACCAAAAGTTCCCAGGATTTGGACCCTGGGACAGGGTTGAGGTCGGCCCTATCCTAGGGCAGGGCCAAGTTCAACCCTATCCTAGTTCAGGGATGAGGTCAACACTGTCCTAGGAGGTCGACCCTGTCCCTGAATCCCAGAAACATAGGTCTGCATCCCAGAATGCAGAAATTAGGTCAAAAAATGGTAGACAGAAAGGCAGATCAGGGAGGATGATGAAAAAATAAGAGGATTATGTGGTGGAGGTCAAATACATCCCCTAAGGAGGGCTAAACACTCTTAACATGGAAGTGCTTCCATTTTAAGACGATACAAAAGGTATCACCATTTTTGATCTCTGGGTACAACTTCTTGCAAGATAAATTTCCTTGAAGATTTTGACTAAGAAATACCTTTGCCTCTCACTAAGGACTAGTTGGGAAGAACCACTCGTTGGGAAAATCCCTGACAAAGACTCCCCCTCAACAAGATAAAGACTAGAAAGAGGAAAAAACATGGAACAAAAGACAATAGAAGGGAGAAAACTAAAAAATAAACAACTAAAAAAAAATAATGATACACGAGGCAAAGGGGCGGCCCTCTCCTCAGGAGCCAAATTAATGCTTGAGAAATTGGTCATTGGCTAGTATTGAAACCAACTCCCCATCTAGGTTACTAATTCTGAAAGTGTTTTCCCCCAAGATTTCCGCTATTTGATAGGGACCAGTCCATAGTCACTCAAACTTGGTGTGGCTACCCAGTTTTTCTCTTGCCTTATCCCACTTGAGGACAAGGTTGGAAATTTTGAAAGCTTTAATAGTGGCTCTTTTGTCAAACCAATGCTTGACAATAGCCCGATGTTTTTCTACATGCTCAAGGGTCATAGTTCTCTTTTCTTCCAATTTGAGGAGGTTTATGAGTCATATTTGCACCCTATCTTCACCTTCAACGTACTGATCCATGAATTTCAAAATTGATACTTTTAGGTTCATTGGAAAAATAGGTTGCAGACCATATATTAACTGGTAAGGGGATGTCTCCAAGGTGTTCTTTATTCTGACTCGATCGATCCATAAAATGTATTTGAGCTATGTATGCCAATTCCTAGGATTATCATCCAGGAGGCGCTTGATTACAGTTGTCAAATTTTTTTTCGTCGACTTTGCCACACCATTTCATTGTGGGTAATAATTGGAAGAGAATTTTATAATTACTTGATTTTCAAAACACCATTATGTGAGTTCAATAGAGGAGAATGAGGGTGCGTTATCACATACCATGTAAAACATTATTCCAAACCTGGTTATAATGTGTTCCTCCAAAAAAATTGTTACCACCTTGGTAGGGAAATTATTCAATGCCCCCACCTATGTCCAACATGTGCAATAGTAAATGGTTGTCAAGATATACTTGTGACCTTCAGAGGATGGTGGGTTAATGGTACCAAAAAAATCCAAGCCCCATTAGGTGAATGAACGTACCTCATATACCAGTTGCAGAGGCATCGCTAGGTTTCTTTCATGGGTGGCACTAGTCTAGAAAGTATGGCAAGGGTTCACATGTTCATTTGTGTCTCTGAATAGAGTTGGCCAATAGTATCCTACCCTCAAGATCTGGTGAGCGGTAGCTTCAGCAGATTTGTGGCTTGTGCCAGATTTGTCGTGAAAATCAGCCAGGGCTTTTTTTGCTTCTTGTATTTCCAAGCACCTTAGATACAAACCATCATAATTGCACTTATATAATTAACCAATTTTTAGCATATAGGAACTTCTCTTAATCTTTGGGGCTCTTCTCTGTGAGTTATACAATCCCTTTGGGAAGTTATTCTAAAGGAGGAAATGAATCACATCTTGATACTAGATGTCTGAGATCACTCCTTGATATGTGTAAGTTTGACATATCAAGCCTTCTTCTACCTCTGCTATCAGCTTTGTTAAGCCTTGGCCTATTACTAGTTTCATAGGCTGAATCTTGAGGTCAAAATCTTGCAAAATTTCCATCCATTTCCCACTCCATTCTCTTAATTCATTTTGCATTAATAAGGACTTTACCGCTACATTCAAAACTATGCCAAACACTTTTCTCCTTAGGATGTAGTGTCAAAACTTCTTCGTTGCTTTGAACAAGGTGAAAGACTGTTTGTCTAAGTTTGGGAATCTAACCTCATAATGATTTAGAGGGAAAATCATGAATGCTATTGGCCTCTCATTTCCACCATCTTTCTTTTGCATAAGGATTCCCGCGTACGAGTGTTCAAAAGCAAAAAAGTATACCTTAAAGGGCACGGTGTGATCTAAGCTGACCAAGATGGGCACCGTGGAGACGACAGTTTGGATTTATTCAAATGATTTTTTTATTGGGGAAGTCCACTCAATCTTGGCGTCCTTCTTCAACATATCATTTAATTTTTTTACTATTTTTGCAAAGCCACTGATAAAATTTCTCATGAATTTTATCTTCCCAAAGAAATATTTTAGTTCCTTCCGACTGTTTGGCAGGGTTAATTTAAGAATGGCTTGTACCCATTCAGGGTTTATCACTATCCCTTCCTTAGCTCGATGATGTGTCCCAAAAATCTTCCCTCTGTGACTCTGAACACACATTTCTTTGGGTTAAGGGAGATTTTGTATCTCCTACATCTTTGAAGCACCCTCTGTAGGTCATCTATATGATCCACTCAATTTTTAGGAAACACAGTGAGGTCATCCATGTAAATGATTATGTATTTCCCCACTAGAATTTTTAAGGTGGTGTCCATCACTCATTGAAATGTTGCTCCAACAATTATTAGGTTGAACGACATTCAACGATAGGAAAATGTTCCCCATTTGGTGATAAAAGTGGTCTTCAGTCGATCTTTTTGTACCATCATCTAATTATAGTCTGAATAGCCATCTAGGAAAGACATCATCTGTGACCCATTTACTACTTGCAACACTTCATTTAAAGAGGGAAGCGGGTAATTTCCCTTCTGGGAATCTTTGTTCAGGTTTCAAAAATCTACGCATAACCTGATCTCCCCAATCTTTTTCCTTACTGGAATCAGATTCACAACTTGCGTGGAATGTTAGATTGGAAAGATAATCTTGGCATCTAATATATTCTAAACTTCTTTCTGTATTAATGGCTCCATCATTGGGTTTAGTAGCCTCTGCTACCATCAGAAAGTTTTAGCATCTAGGTTTAGTGGTATGTTAGGCACTATGACCAAGGTGTCATACGTCTTCAGTTCTTCGTAGCTCCAGGCCATGAATTCTCGGTACTCGGTGAGGAGCTAGACCATTTTTTTTCTTCTCAACCTTAGTGCCAACTTTCCCAATGTGCACATCCCTTGTGTCATCCTTCATGTTGAGGTTGTATGTTTCACATTCATCTCCTCCTGGTGTCAGTGCTTGTTTCCTTTTCATGGTTGTTTCATCTTTTTCAAAAATCCTTTCTAATTACACCATCACCTTGGGTATGGAATTAGTTCTTAGGTTTATTATGCATTGATCCTCAATTTTCTCTTGTTCGGTTTGCTCATTTGTTCCCTTTGATTCTTCATCAATAACTTATTTTTTGAACACCCCTACATTCATGATGAATTTGAGGATGTGCTGGTCATCTTGGAAGACTTAGAAATTTGTGATATTGTTTGGGATTTTCGGGAGGCTATGAGTTCAACTGAGAATTTTTTAAGTTTGGAATTTTCCATAGGGTGTAATGAATTGGTGGACACTGCCAGTGCGTCGGCCACAATATTATTCCTCCTTGGGATAAACTTTATATTGAATGCTTTGAAGTCTTTGATAAAATCCCATGCGCTATTTTGATAAGCTATCAACCTTTTGTCATTGCAAGAATATTGACTGCAGACTTGCTTAACAACCAACTGTGAGTCACCTTCCACCACCAAAGCTTTGATCCCCTTTTCATGGGAAAGAAGAAGGCCCCAAACCAGTGCTTTGTATTCTGCAACATTGTTAGTACATAAAAATTTCAATCTATTCGCCGCATAGAAGGAATTATCTCTTGGGTTAGCTAATTCGATCCCTGCCCCAAATCCTTGTTTACACTTGGAACCGTCGAAATGTAGTTTCCATATTTGATGTAGCTTGGTTGAGATCTGCTTGGGATGAAAATTGCACTAGGATTATGATGTCTTTGGTTTTAATCCTTTACCTTCTTCACCATGTGAAGAAATCCTTCTCTCTTTTCCTTCCCTTTGCACGTTTTCAGCATCCAAAGAGCTTGTATCCTCAAAATCCTAGGTAGGTTGGGATTTTATGTAGGGTGGTAAAGAACCAACATATGAAGAAATCCATTCACTATGTTTAGTAGGTGTGGGAATTTTTCCATCTAAGTCAGAGCCTTCACTTTGAATCTCCATTTGAGGGGTATGATTTCGAGAACTACCTCCACTCGATATAAGATTGCTAAAGGTATCTAATATGAGACTTTTATGGTCTGATTCCTGACCCTGAACTTGTTTGGTAGGTGGGTTAATTCAAGTCATCACTTTGGGTAATGCATCTTGATAGCTCACACATGTGAATTTTGAGTGACTCAATTAGTGTAACAGACAATACCCCAACAATAATAGGATGATGAGATCTGCGTCATGACCCAAATGTTTCAAACTTGTCATCATGTTTTTGATAAAAACCTAGAATACCTCATAATCCACATGAAACTCTTGTAGACCTTGTACAGGATTGTTATCAACATCATCAGTTTCTTGGATTTGGAACATGAGAACATTGTCCAACCGATAGGTGCCTAGGTCAGTTTGGGTGAACGATACCTCATTTGGGGCATTGTAATCCGCAATCATTTTCTTGAGTTTGGGTTCGGCGTCAATCTTGATATGATTATTTAGTCCCCTCTAGGTAGCCATAACTGTGTGAAATCATTGGAGAGCCATCCTCTTAGACACTTGGTCCATTCTCTACTTAATAACATTATGTAAGTTTATGGAATATCAATAATTTATACGTCAATATGCTCTTGTACTCTTGGATCAACAACAAGTGGGATATGTACATCTTTCAACACCCCAATTACCTTGACCTCTATTTTGTCCAATTATTTTACCACCATCTTGGTCATCAGAGGGACCATTCCTAACCTTTGGCATATGGAGAGTGACATAACATTACAGGAAGCCCCTGAGTCTATCAGACAATTGTGTAGATTTTTAATGAATATCTACAAGATCAGTAGGAATTGGGGAACTTCCGTCCTATCTTTGAACATCACTGGGAATGCCTATGAGGTATTCACATTTGATGTAGCAGCCCATGTGTGGTTGGTCATTGTAGCTTTCCTAGAGTGGTCTAGGGATTTCAGGAGTTGACTAGGAGGCTGCATTAGCCTACACACAATCAAAAGATCATTCATGTTGATGCAAACTGAGACATGGACTGCAAAGATACATCTGTACACAACAAGGTACAAATATGCACCGAACACTAGAGAAAATGTATTGCTGATGGATAGGGAAATTCAAGGAATATATTATATAAAGAGATGGAAGATGATATAGAAGAAAATTTATTGGCAATATTGTCAAAGAGAGAGATTATCTCATTATCAGGAAGATATTATATCATTATCCATGGAGAGAAGTTCCTAAGAATTCAAAGGAAGAGTTAATAAATATCCAAAGGGAGAGATTGATTATATATGAAATATCCATCTAAGGGAGAAATGTAACAGAAGGAAGAGAATACATACTAAGGGAGAGATTATCAAGGAGAGGAACAGTCAAGGAAAAACACATATCAGAAACAAAGACAAAATTTGATACATCTATCCAATAAAGGGATTGAAGAATACACTCTGCAAGAAAGAAATCTAAGCTATTTGAGCTTATCGAGAGTCAGACATTTGTGTTAGTTATAATGGAAGAGATTGATGAAATTCAATTGTTATATTTCATATTGTATTAGTAATAATATAGTGTGATAATGTAGTGTGTTGCCATCAATTACAAAGGGAGAGATTGATGACATGTAACTGATTGAATGTTTGAAGATGTTAAGTTGATCATCGAAATGTAGAAAGATAATGCAAGACATTAAATTAGTTAATGGATTGTATTGTCATTGATATAAACTTGATATAATCTGATCGGTTATATTCAAATTGTTAAAGACTTCAGAGAATCAGAGATATAAATATTATGTTTTTAGTAATGCATAAAAGACAAGCATTCACTAAGTGACAAAAAACACCAATGGTTAGTGGAACCCGACAGACAAAGATAACCAAGAGCAAAGTCACAGTGTTGCATGAGAAAGAAAACTGACAAGCATTACCGACAAGCAGAACTTCACAATGATGCTCGACGGATAGACAACCCTGACAGATGGACAACATCGATGGAGAAGCCCGAGGAGAACTGAAGTGTTGACCGAAGCTATCAAAGAGTTAAAACACCAAAGTTAACTAAAGTTCAGAAATGACAAAATACTTAGCTGGCAGAGCTAAAGATAGACTTAACTGGTTGTTATCATTGTTTTCATCAACAAGATAAAGCCATAGATAAGTAAAAGATTTAAAACTGTTTTATCTAGTTGTCAACGAGAAATCTAAGGGATAAAACTAAAGTAAAGCTTTAAAGTAATATTGGCTAAGATTGCGGATCACGCCAAGAATAAGAAAATCAAGAATTAAGAAATGGTGATATCATGTTTATAAAGAGACAACTTAATTCATTATGAATTAAGGGGAGTGAATAAGAAAGAGGATGCTGGAGAGAAACTGATGAAGAACAACTTCATACAGTCATGATCAATCAAGTTGAGGAAAGAGCTAAAGATTTTTGTAGACACCGAGTAATAGAGAAACACAACATCACCAAGTAGAAAGAAGTGAAGCAAAGGTATTGAAAAGACATATTGATCAGAAAGGTATAATGAGCTTACAATAGATCTAAAAATCTGCAAATCTAAGTTGTATGTATGAATAGATCATTTACTATTTCAGTTTAACCATTGATTCAAAAAGTCTCTTAACCAATTAGGATTTAAAGATCCTTTCTATATTGAGATACATCCCAAGGAGTATCAAAAATTTTGATCATGAAGATAGCATTATATGCTAGGTACCATTTGAAAAACCATGGTTTGGTCATAAAAGGTAGCATAGAGATGCCTGATATCAAGTGACAAACTAATTTGTTAAATCCTTTAACAAGGTCACACCTAACAGTGTGTTTGTAACCTTTAACAGGGTTGGCTCTTCATCGAGCTCACTTCAGAAGAGTGAAAATTTTGGGTTATTGGTTCCAAGTGTTTTTTTTCCCTTAACAAGGTTTCCATGTTAAAAATCCATGTGTCAATGTGTTTATGAGTCATTACTTTAGTGTTTTGCATTACACATAACTATATCTGGATTGATCGGTATACACTAAGCAATTTACTGTATTTCAGTAAATGAAAGATTGCTATTCGGTAAACATAAAGAATAAGGTTTAAATAGTGAACTCTGAGCAGTAGTTATTTGATAAGTTTATTTGAAGGCATACATCTTGTAGGACTGAAGATAACTAGAGGCTTAATATTGTGGTACTAAGTTTTTGTGCTGATTTATTAGAATATTTTTGAGGCCATTGATTCACTCCCCCCTCTCAGTTATTTCTAACAATTGGTATCAGAGCTTGTGTGCTTAGAAAGGGAGTTTAACAGCTCAAGCAAAAGATCAAGAGATGAACAAGAGAGATGTGCCCAAGTTTAATAAAGACAACTTTGCATCATGGAAAAGAAGAATAAGACTCCACCTATCAGGTATTGGTAATGATGTTACTCAACACCTTGATACTGAATATGTGTTTCCTATAGGACCTCACACCCTTGAGAAATTAAGAGAAAATCATGAGCATAATTGCATGATGATAGAACTTTCTTCCTCACTCTCAGATGCTAAGTTTGAAGATGTAAAAATCTACACCTTTGCAAAGAAAATGTGGGATAAATTGAAGTTGGTACATGGAGGAGATGCTAATGTACTAAGAGCCAAGGCAGAAATCCTAAGAGGGAGGTTTGATGACATAAGGATGAAAGAAGGAGAAAATATCACTCAGTATAGCTACAGAATCAAAGAGGTAGCCAATGCTATCCGAGGAGTTGGAGGTGTACTTGAAGAAGAGACAGTGGTAAGTAAAATCTTAAGAACCTTACTGCCTGTATATGAT
The DNA here is from genome assembly GCA_018584345.1 of Thuja plicata. Lineage (NCBI taxonomy): Eukaryota > Viridiplantae > Streptophyta > Pinopsida > Cupressales > Cupressaceae > Thuja > Thuja plicata. Next base: position 174,719 of record MU226096.1, read on the forward strand.
ATTATATTATCTGCTATACAAGAAATGAGAGCAGTTGCAAACAATACTATTACTCTAGATAGTCTGATTGGTAGACTGATTTCATTTGAGATGAATAACTTTGATAATAGTGTCTTACCATCTATAGAGTTTGCATTCAAATCTTCTTTGAAAATAAGTAAGTCAAGTCATAGACACACTATGAGAAATGATAGTGAAAGTGATAATGAGGATCAAGGACTTGATGAGATTGAAGTACTAATGGAAAGAAGATTGCAAAGAGGCAAATGTAGATACAAAGGTAAATTACCACTTGTATGTTTTAATTGTAAAGAGGTTGGACACTTTGCTGCAAGATGTCCTAACAGAAGAAAAGATGATAGAAGTATGAAAAAAATTATGAAAATAAGTTTGACCGAGGTAATAACAGAGATTATCGAAGCAATCGACAACCTGACAGAAGAGATACCCGAGACTACAAGGACAAAGGGAAGAAAGCTTGTACCTAGCTGAGAACAGAGCTGATGATACTGACATTGAATCTGAAGAAGAAATTGAGATGGTATTTGTAGCCATGAAGGATGATTGAGACGAAGAAGAACAAAGGTATGTAGAAACTGCACTCATATCTAATGTTAGTAAGAATGATGTCTGGATTATAGATAGTGGTTGCACTCACCACATGACCAGTGATAAACAAAAGTTTGAAACTTTTGAATACTATAATGGTGGATCAGTAAGAATGGGTAATGACACACCTTGTCCAGTTGAAGGTAAAGGAACTATAATGCTGAATAACCTGATCAAATGTGAAAATGCTTACTGGGTAAAAGGATTGAATTATAATTTGTTAAGTGTTTCATAGCTAAAAAATACAGGTCACCGAGTAGCATTTGAGAATAAGAAGGCAAAGATCTTCAATGATTTAGGAAGGTTGATTGGAACTAGTGAACAGACCAAAGGTAACCTATTCTATCTTGATGATGTAAACACTACTTGTTTAATGACTAGAAACGAAGACATATGGTTGTGGCATAAGAGATTATGTCATGTGAATTTTGACAACATGATAAAGATAAGAAATAAAAGGAATGTCAGAGGCTTACCAAGCATGACAAAGCCCGAGCATATCATGTACAAGAATTGCCAAAAAGGTAAGATGACAATGTCTAGTTTTAAGAGTAAAGCCCATACATCTAATGCAATTCTAGAATTAGTCCATACTGATTTATATGGACCCATGAGGAAAAAGAGTTACTATGGAGATAGGAATTTCATTCTCTTTGTAGATGATTATTCTAGAATGATGACAATTATGTTCTTAAAAGATAAATCAGAAGCATTCAAGATGTTTAAATGATATAAGGCTATGGTAGAAAAACAAAGTGGTAAGGAATTGAAATGCTTAAGATCAGATAGAGGAGGGGAATTTATTTTAGATGAATTCACTAACTTATTTAATGAGCATGAAATTAAAAGATAGGTTTCTGCACCGAGAACACCACAAAAAAATGGAATTGCTGAGAGGAGAAACATATCAATTGTTGACTGTGCAAGAACATTGATGATTGAGAAAAGCATCACTCAAACTTTCTGGAGGGAAGCTGTCTGTACTGCTATCTACACATTGAACATAGTACAATTGAAGGACACAAAGAAGAAACCCTATGATATTTTGTATGGTTACACACCCAATGGTATTCCACCAAATGCAAGGCTTATAAATGTCTTAACAAGTCTTCCAACAAGATCATTCAAAGTGCAAATGTAAAGATAAATGAATTTGCAGAAAAGAATGATAAGGAAAGAATAAAAGAACCAGAGGACTACAATAGGTTTGTTTACACTAAAGAACTTGACACTCTACCCGAGCAACAATGTATTACTCCCGAGCAACAAAAAATTGCACCCGAGCATCAGGCTGTAATTACCAAAAACTAGGAAAATCCTCAAGGTGATGTACCAAGTGATGAAGATCAAAATGAAGGTCAAGATGGTGATCAAAATGATGGACAAAGAGCTGAACTGAAACTTGCCAAGTGTTAGTGAACAGATTTGTCCTTCAGATAGAAACATAAACAATGACTCAACATGCTCGATTAGGAAGAACAAAATGTACTAACAGTTGGATTAGTTATCATTAATTGATAACTATCCTCTGAATTAAGAGGTACAACTCCCTCATTTAAAGATTTGCAATGAATTTAAATGATATGATGTACCTTTAACCTAAAGGTACTTAAGGCTTTCTGGCATTCATTCATAGACATGAAATGAATGCAATTGCTTGGATTGACAAACTGAAAGAAAGGGAAAGACGAATAAATAGCCACAAGGCTACCTAACCAATCTTTCACATTACAAGAGAGAGAGAGAGAGAGAGAGAGAGAGAGAGAGTTAAAAATATCTTTATGCTAAAATATGAGTACATAGAACACAAGACTACATACATCACATTCTGATGTAATAATGCAGGACTGCATCTAAAACAGGAAATAAAGAACACAATATCATTCCAAACTAGAAACACAAATGTGTAGATCACAGGATCAAGCACACGTATATCCCTCTTTTTTTCAGAGACATAACAAAACAATAACAATATTGTTCCATCCCTCCATTACAATCAATCTGCATTAAACAAATCTCCTTCCCCTATTATAAAATAGAACTGTCTTCTCCCTGTAGCAGCTTTAGAACTCCCACTGGAAAAAGAAGAACCCCACTCTGGATTTTTGTCTACGTATTTATCTTTGCTTTCTATCGGTTTCTTTTTAGTTGAAAAATTGATTCTTGTAACTAACCCCTATAGTTTTCTACCTTTGTATGACACTTGGTCAATCTTTTAAGATTTAATTTACACAGGTTTTATCTTTGTTTGAATGCTTCAATTTCATTGAAATTGAAACGGATGCCCATGGGAATCAAATTAGATATTATGAACCTCCTTTAACTAAATTGGAGGCAACCCATTGGTGTTTCATTTTGACATGGTCACAAATGCGTTATGGGTTTGATACCTGCAATTTATGTGGATATCACAGTCGCAAGACATTCTGTCGAACAGTTCACCCGCACCCCTTATAATTTTTCAATTTTAAGCTTCACACACACAGTGTGCTTAGTTATGGTCTGTAAGTATGTATGTTTGGGGAGAGACCGGCTTCGGGTTATTTCCACACACCATATATGTTGTCAATTTGTGTGGATCCTCCCTTGTCAAAATACAGCCCAATCAAGAAGACTTGGTGAATCTAACTGATGAGGTTCATTGATTAAGATTAGTGCAGCCAACCCACAAAATGTGTCTCTACCATGAGCTTCAACTCCAAGTTCACCTCCAATACCACCCTCAAATGTTTGGCAACTCACGATATAATTTGCCAAATTGCGCATCAACGCAGGAACTAAGATGCCAAGCATTTTTGCAATAGTGACTTCAGTATAAGAGCCTCGAACATTGATTTCATCAGCATCATGCATTCTAAATACTCAAAAGGATCTTTCATCCGCTGCAAAACTTGAGCATATTTTGACTCCCTTAGCATGTGAAGCAACATTGATGTCTGTTAAACACCTGCGGGTTCTAATCATGAAGTGGTGGTGACATTTCATTGAACAGTTTGCATGTGTTGCCCTTTTGCATTTGGCCCAACACTTCTTGTGTGCCCTTTGTTGACTCATGGTCTTCGGTGAGCTATTGTATCTCCCCTATTGGGAACCCGTGGTGAGGGGCCTCATGTATATTCAGCTTTTTGAACTGATGAGCTCCATCCACATATCAACACGCAGACTCTTCCACGTTTGAGGATAACATCTTCTCAATATATTCGAAGAACTCATCCCTTGGTACAGGCTATCGCTCTCCAAAATTATTATCCTGAGCACCTCAGCATTTTGGAGAGCACACGGAACCCTTACACTTGGTGACTTTTGTTCGAATGTTTTATATGCTCTCTTTGCAAGTCCGTGGCTATGGATTCCATGCTCATCAAATATAGCTAGTCTAGTCTCAACACCAATGAGCTATGAGCATCTCAATCACTCTTGAATTTGGGAATTATGTTAGATGGTTGGCGTGCTTCTTGCATCCCTCGTTGCATTGGCATTCGATGGCAGGATTTTTCACTGTCAACATCTTCAAAATATGACAAATTCATATGGTAGTAAGATATTCATCCTTGTTTGAAACACACACAGATGCTAGGTAAAACAAACCCAAACCACCATTATCATAACCATTGTATCTCATATGACGAGCATTCTTGAGATGAATAGTGATATCAGCACTGTGGGTGTATTAGAAGAAACATTCGTGAGATTTCACCATGATGAATGTTTGTGCACTTTTAATAGCTAGTCTCATAGCCCAACAATGATTAAGAAGACAAAATATATTTCTATCTAGAACTACATGTTTAGGGGTGTTTAGCCTTCAGATTTTAGCACCATTACATCTTGCACCTGAATTTGTACTTTGGGTCACTAAATTCAAACTGCAACACTATGCCAAATTTTGAACTTTGGACTGAATCTGCATGCTCAAACCTTGAACTGGTGAATGTGAACATAAGGGATTTGAATCTAAACATTATTTGCATTGGGATTTTCAAGTGATAATTTGAGTCTTGAAATTAGCAACTTTGCATTTTGAATTGAGCCTCAAAATCTGAACTTGAAGTTGAACCTCGATTCTGCAAACCCAAACTTTGAAGTTGAAGTTGAACTTGAAGTTCTGAACTTGATGGTTCAACTTCAACTTATCTTCACAACACTATCTTCTTCATAGGTCACAGTTCATAAACCATCATCAACAATTAAAACCAACCAAAAATTACTTTACGGAGTTGGCTTGGAAGTTTAGAATGTGGGTGCTAAAATCATGGTAAGAGCTGGCTCTGACTGGGGATGTCGGCCATGAGGAACATGAAGAATCTAGAAATCTCTGGTAAAAGACCAGTGCTTAGTCTGTTGGGTAGCAGAGTCTAGGGAACAAAGAAAGGGGGCTGCATGCAGAGAGAGAAAACAGGGGGGCAACACCAAAACAACCGAAGCAACCAACAAACGAAAGAAAATGACCAACAACACAAAACACCACAAAAAACTCAAAGAGAAGAAAGATTTACAATTATACATGGTGAGAAGAACTCACCACAGGACCAGAGCTGAGGAAAAACTACACGAAGCCATTCACTAGCTGTGAGAAGAAAGAGCCTTTTCTGAATAATGGGTCGTATCGGCATGGCACAATCCAACACCACTTCCATTTTGCAAACTCTCCATCTTGGCAACTTAAACTGATCATTCACAAGAACTTTATCAACCGATCATCACGCCCAAAAAGCCATATCTCATCATAAAATTTTGAGTTTTCCCCGGCATCCTGCGAAGAATTTCCAAGTTCCTTTCCAACAATCCACTGAAACAAAACTTGTTCAAAAGTTTCCAAAGTAGGGATTATGTCATTTTCAGCACATATACTCTTGAAATCAGCACAAGCAAGAGGTTTTTCAGAATTCAAAACGCCCTCAAGATAGAAGTGAGCTTTTTCAAATATAGGGTCAGTCTCGGCCAGGATAAATCCATCATCCTTTGCTGTTAATAAGTTTTGAAACTCTTTATCTAAAACAAAGGAATTGAAAAGGCTTATACATGGAGTTTTTATGAGAGCAATTCCTTCTTTGTTTGCCAAGAGAAACTGGAACAACACTTCTTCACTGTGAGATAATGTGTTTGTTGAAACCTTCCATGGTCTTTGTGGCTTTCCTTGTAGCACATTTGTTTCAGCGTCCTCTATTCCAAAGGGAGATAAATGATTTCCCCCACCTGAAGTTGATTCTTGTATTCAGAAGAGAGGATTTTCTCTAACAACATCATGCCCATGGAACCCCATTGGTAGGTATAATGGGTTAAGCTCACCCCAAGTCCACTTATCATTCAACCCTTCAAACTTTGTTTTTGCTTCACTTGCCGAGCCATCTATTGTTTGGAGAATGTTTCCTTTACCCGAGCATGTGAGAGGTTTTCCCTTTTGGGAATCCTCGCTGTCATGGATGAACGTGATGGTCTCTAAATCTTGGAGATTACCCAACTGGGGTCTAACCATAGGCTCTCTATCAGCTTGACAAATGCCTTTTGCTTCTTTCCCATGAATCTTCCCTATTTCATACTAATCTGCTACACCTTCCTGATCAAAGTTGATGGCTGAAACTGTGTTAGGAAGTACAAAGGAAAAAGATTCAAAGATTGGGTAAGAGGTAGCCATTGGCAAGCTCACATCTAGCTCATTTTTAGTCGGCTCTTCCTCTATAGAAGTCATACTTAGATTCATCAGATCATCTGATTGGGAATGATCTTTATTGTCCTTAATGTGTGGGAAACAACATCCTGTCATATTAAAGGAGCTATTTTCTTCGGGTATGACTTTTTCAGAATCTTCATCATCATACTTGACACGCAGGTGGTATAATCCCATTGTATTGTGAGGAATGTTTTCAAATAAAGGAGGTATTACCAAATCCTCAGCACCAAAGATTGACGTAATTTGACTATCAAAAATAGAGGATGTTGGTCTTGCTATTTTAAGGACAAGCCTTTTCATTTTGGGTTTTTCCTCTGGATGATACTGCTGTTCGTAGAGGCAAACTCTTTTCTGTGAAGGTTTACCACTTGTAGGCTCATCTTGTAGTTTCAAATCCGGACCTGAGACTTTTGCAATGTCATCTTGTTGAAACCAACCAGATAAAAATAAATCATCCTCAATTCTAAGTGCCTCTTGCTTAGCAATTTCAAGGTCACGTATCTTACTCCTTTTGAGATGAAATCAAACTTCTGGATGCAATGCTGCGATAAAGATTGACAACAAGTTAGCTTGGCTGGGCTGGTAAACTTGTGGAATCTTTGTCAAGGTCCGATTGAATCTATCCACGAAGCTTCTTATCTCTTCATCCTCTTCTTTCTAAATTTTGAAGAGTTGGCATAATAGGCTACCCACATTGACTGTTGGTTTAAATCTCGCAAGGAATTTATTTTCCAGCACACGCCAACCAGTGATGCACCTATCTTCCAAATGCTGAAACCAAATAGCGACATCATCAACAATGGATTTAACAAATAGGCGGGCATACACATCTTCTTCTAAAACACCAAGAACCCCACAGGCTATATTGAATGCTCGAATGTGGTTGTCCGAATCTTGATCACCTCTTCCGGCATACTTTGGAAAGTATTTTTTTGATCCGGCGGGCATGATTGTGAGATGAGGAAGACCAAAAGGACCAAAATGTGGCTGCCATGATTGAGTCGCAGTCAAGGCCATATTTATACTAGACTTCTTTTACCAGATAGATCATAGTCCCCAACCTCCATCCTCGGGGTGGTAACCTTCAGATGTCCAATAAAAGAAAGCACTGGAACTTCGCTTTCTTTCCCCAGTGGAGTCACCAAAAATATGTTAGTGAATAGATTTTTCCTTCAGATAGAAACATAAACAATGACTCAACATGCCCGATTAGGAAGAACAAAATGTACTAACAGTTGGATTAGTTATCATTAATTGATAACTATCCTCTGAATTAAGAGGTACAACTCCCTCATTTATAGATTTGCAATGAATTTAATTGATATGATGTACCTTTAACCTGAAGGTACTTAAGGATTTCTGGCATTCATTCATAGACATGAAATGAATGCAATTTCTTGGATTGACAAACTGAAAGAAAGGGAAAGACGAATAAGCAGCCACAAGGCTACCTAACCAATCTTTCACATTACAGAAGAGAGAGAGAGAGAGAGAGAGAGAGAGAGAGAGAGAGAGAGAGAGATAAAAATATCNTACAGAAGAGAGAGAGAGAGAGAGAGAGAGAGAGAGAGAGAGAGAGAGAGAGTTAAAAATATCTTTATGCAAAAGTATGAGTACATAGAACACTAGACTATATACATCACATTCTGATGTAATAATGCAGGTTTGCATCTAAAAAAGGAAATAAAGAACAAAATATCCTTCTAAACCAGAAACACAAATGTGTAGATCATAGGATCAAGCACACATATATCCCTCTTTATTTCAGAGACATAACAAAACAATAGCAGTATTGTTCCATCCCTCCATTACAATCAATCTGCATAAAACAAATCTCCTTCCCCTGTTACAAAATAGAACTGTCTTCTCCCTGTAGCAGCTTCAGAACTCCCACCGAAAAAAGAAGAACCCCGCTCTAGCTTTTCCTCTACATATTTATCTTTTCTTTCCATCAGTTTCTTTTCAGTTGAAAAACTGATTCTTGTAACTAACCCCTACAGTTTTCTACCTTTGTACAACACTTGGTCAATCTTTTAAGATTTAATTTCCATAGGTTTTATCTTTGTTTGAATGCTTCAATTTCATTGAAATTAAAATGGATGCCCATGGGAATCAAATTAGCTATTATGAACCTCCTTTAACTGACTTGGAGGCAACCCATTGGTGTTTCATTTTGACATGGTCACAAATGTGTTATGGGTTTGATAACTGCAATTTATGTGGATATCACAGTCGCAAGAAATTCTGTCGAATAGTTCTCCTGCACCCCTTACAATTTTTCAATTTTAAGCTTCACACACACAGTGTGCTAGGTTATGGTCTATAAGTATGTATGTTTGGGGAGAGACCGGCTTCGGGTTATTGCCACACACCATATATGTTGTCAATTTGTCTGGATCCTCCATTGTTGAAATACAACCCAATCAAGAAGACTTTGTAAATCTAACTGATGAGGTTCATTGATTAAGATTAGTGCAGCCAACCCACAAAATGTGTCTCTACCATGAGCTTCAGCTCCATGTTCACCTCCAATACCACCCTCAAATGTTTGGCAACTCACGATATAATTTTCCAAATTGCACATCAACGCAGGAACTAAGATGCCAAGCATTTTTGCAATAGCGAATGCAGTATAAGAGCCTCGAACATCAATTTCATCACCATCATGCATCCTAAATCCTCACAAGGATCTTTCATCCACTGCAAAACTTGAGCATATTTTGACTCCCTTAGCATGCGAAGCAACATTGATGTCTATTAAACACCCACGGGTTCTAGTCATGAAGTGGCGGTTGCATTTCATTGAACAGTTTGCATGTGTTGCCCTTTTGCATTCGGCCCAACACTTGTTGTATGCCCTCTATTGACTCATGGTCTTTAGTGAGCTATTTTATCTCCCCTGTTGGGAACTCATGGTGAGGGGCCTCGTGTATATTGGGCTTTTTGAACCGATGAGCTCCATCCACATATCAACATGCAGACTCTTCCACATTCGAGGATAATATCTTCTCAATATATTCAAAGAACTTGTCCCTTGGTATAGGTTATCAGTCTCCAAAATTATTATCCTGAGCACCTCAGTATTTTGGAGAGCACATGGAACCCTTACACTTGGCAAATTTTGTTTGAATGTTTTATATGCTCTCTTTGCAAGTCCGCGGCTATGGATTCCATGCTCATCAAATATAGCTAGTCTGGTCTCAACACCAATGAGCTATGAGCATCTTAGTCACTCTTTACTTTGGGCATTATGTTAGATTATTGGCATGCTTCTTGCATCCCTTGTTGCATTGGCATTCGATGGCAGGGTTTTTCACTGTCAACATCTTCAAAATATGACAAATTCATATAGTAATAAGATATTCATCCTTGTTTGAAACACACATAGATGCTAGGTAAAACAAACCCAAACCACCATTATCATTACCATTCTATCTCATATGATGAGCATTCTTGAGATGAATAGTGATATCAGCACTATGGGTGTATTAGAAGAAACATTCCTGAGATTTCACCATGATGAATGTTTGTGCACTTTTAATAGCTAGTCTCATAGCCCGACAATGATTAAGAAGACAAAAGATCTTTCTATCTGGAACTACATGTTTAGGGGTGTTTAGCCTTCAAATTTTAGCACCATTACATCTTGCACCTAAATTTGTACTTTGGGTCACTGAATTCAAACTGCAACACTATGCCAAATTTTGAACTTCGGACTGAATCTGCATGCTCAAACCTTGAATTGGTGAATGTGAACATAAGGGATTTGAATCTAAATATTATTTGCATTGGGATTTTCAAGTGATAATTTGAGTCTTGAAATTAGCAACTTTCTATTTTGAATTGACCCTCAAAATCTGAACTTGAAGTTGAACCTCGATTCTGCAAACTCGAACTTTGAAGTTGAAGTTGAACTTGAAGTTCTGAACTTGATGGTTCAACTTCAACTTATCTTCACAACACTATCTTCTTCATAGGTCACAGTTCATAAACCATCATCAGCAATTAAAACCAACCAAAAATTACTTTACAGAGTTGGCTTGGTTTTAATTGAAATGCGTGTGCTAAAAGCATGGTAACACCAAGTATGTTAGAAGAAATCATCCACATAATTAGATCATAGGAGAAAAGAAGGCTGAAATGAGAACAAGAAGTAAGTCACTAAAAACTAGATGTTTACTTTGTGATTTTGAGCCTAAATCTGTTAATACTGCACTTGAAAATGAGGAATGGGTCAGTGCTATGAATGAAGAGATAGAATATATTGAGAAGAATAGTACATGGACACTAGTACCGAGACCTGATGATAAGAATTTCATTGGTACCAAATGGATATTCAGAAACAAGTTGAATGAGAATGGAGAAGTCACAAGAAACAAAGCAAGGTTTGTATGCAAGGGGTATGCACAAGAAGAAGGTATCGATTATGGTAAAACCTTTGCACCCATTTCTAGACTAGAAGGAGTAAGAATCTTACTTGCTTATTCTGCATTCAAAGGATTCAAGATATACCAGATGGATGTCAAATTTGCATTCCTAAATGGAATATTGGAAGAAGATGTATACATTGAACAACCAGAAGGGGTTGTTGATCTAGACAAGAGAAACATGGTATGTAGACTACATAAAGCCTTGTATGGATTGAAACAAGCACCTAGAGCCTGGTATGAAAGACTTTGCTCCTATCTTAATAGCATTGAATTTGTAAGAACAAGTGAAAATAACAATCTGTACTTAAAAGAAGATACCGATGGTAATATTCTGATTGCTGAATTATTTGTTGATGATATCATTTTTTGGGGAAATGAAATGTTATGAAAATCCTTTGCTAATGAAATGAGAAAAGAGTTTGAAATGTCTATGTTTGGGGAGATCAAATTCTTTGTTGTTCTACAAATTCTTAAACAAGATGCATGCATATATATCACCCAGTCCAAATACATCAAGGAAGTGCTAAAGATATTCAAGATGGAAGATTCCAAACTAGTTGGAACACCTATGGCAACCGGAAGTAAGCTTGCAAAAGAAGACAAATCAAATGAGGTAAATCAAACCTTGTATAGATCAATGATTGGAAAACTAATGTATGTTGTTCATACTAGACCAGATATGGCACATGCAGTTGGAATAGTTGCAAGATTCTCTGCTAATCCCAAAGAATCACATATGACTACTGTCAAGAGAATTCTAATATATCTGAAGAACACCGAGGACTATGGCTCAAGGAAAATTTGAGCTACAAGTCTATACAGATGTTGATTGGGTTGGAAACATTGATGAACAAAAGAGCACAACTGGAGGAGCATTCTTCATGGGTGACAGACTTGTCAAATGGATCAGTAAGAAGCAAGGATGCATCTCTCAGTCTACTAAAAAAGCAGAATATGTGGCTACTGCTGCAAATTGCTCCAATATTGCCTGGATCAAACAGTTGCTGGAAGGTATGAATATGAAGATTCTTGAATCAGTGATTATCTATTGTGATAATACTAGTGCAATAAACATTTCTAAGAATCCATTCATGCGTGGTAATACTAAGCATATAGAAATAAAGTATCATTACTTAAGAGAACAAGTGCAAGCAAAATAGGTGATACTAGAATATGTTAAATCAAAGGAACAATTAGCTGATATATTCACCAAGCCATTACCAAAAGATACATTTGAGTACCCGAGATAGAGACTAGGGGTCCAACCCTTGTCTAATGATTAGTAAGCTGATTAGGAGGCTGCATCAGCCTACACACAATCAGAAGATCATTCATGTTGATGCAAGATGAAATATGGACTGCAAAGATACATTTGTACAGAACAAGGTACAAATCTACACCGAACACCAGAGACAATGTATTGCTGATGGATAGCAAAATTCAAGGAATATATTATATAAAGAGATGAAATATGATATAGAAGAAAATTTATTAGCATTGTTGTCAAAGGGAGAGATTATCTCATTATCAGGAAGAGATTATATCATTATCCATGGAGAGAAGTTCCTAAGAATTCAAAGGAAGAGTTAATCAATATCCAAAGGGATAGATTGATTACATATGAAATATCCATCCAAGGGAGAAAAGTAACAGAAGGAAGAGAATACATACTAAGGGAGAGATTGTTGTCAAAGGAAAAAGAGATTATCAAGGAGAAGAACAGTCAAGGCAAAACACCTATCAGAAACAAAGAAAAAAGTTGATATATCTATCCAGTAAAGGGATTGAAGAATACACTCTGCAAGAAAAAAATCTAAGCTATTTGAGCTTACCGAGAGTTAGACATTTGTGTTAGTTATAATGGAAGAGATTGATGAACTTCAATTGTTATATTTCATATTCTAATAGTAATAATATAGTGTGATAATGTAGTGTGTTTCCATCAATGCCAAAGGGAGAGATTGATGACATGTAACTGATTGCATTTTTGAAGATGTTAAGTTGATCACCGAAATGCAGAAAGATAATACAAGACATTAAATCAGTTAATGGATTGTATTTTCATTGATGTCAACTTGATATAATCTGATCGGTTATATTCAAATTGTCAAAGACTTTAGAGAATCAGAGAGATAAATATTATGTTTTTAGTAATGCATAAAAGACAAGAATTCACTAAGTGACAACAAACACCAATGGTTAGTAGAACCCAATGGACAGAGATAACCGAGAGAAAAGTCACAGTGTTGCCTGAGCAAGAAAACTGACAAGCATTATCGATGAGTAGAATTACAAGCATAACCAATGAGCATAAATTCACAGTGATGCCCGATGGACAGACAACCGTGACAGACAGACAACACCAACGGAGAAGCCCAAGGAGAAATGAAGTGTTGATCGAAGCTATCAAAGAGTTAAAACACTGAAGTTAACTGAAGTTCATAAATGACAAAATACTTAGCTGGTAGAGCTAAAGATAGACTTAACTGGTTGCTATCATTGTTTTCATCAACAAGATAAAGCCAGAGATAAGTAAAAGATTTAAAGATGTTTTATCTAGTTGTCAAGGAGAAATCTAAGGGATAAAACTAAAGTAAATCTTTAAATCAAGATTGGCTAAGATTGCGGATCACACCAAGAACAAGAAAATCAAGAAGTGAGAAACGGTGATATCATGTCTATAAAGAGAAAACTTAATTCATTATGAATTAAGGGGAGTAAATAAGAAATAGGATGCTGGAGAGAAGCTAATGAAGAACAACTTCATACATTCCTGATCAATAAAGCTGAGGAAAGAGCGAAAGATTTCTATGGACACTGAGCAACAGAGAAACACAACATCATCAAGCAGAAAGAAGTGGAGCAAAGGTATTGAAAAGACATATTGATCAGAAAGGTATAATGAGCTTACAATAGATCTAAAAATCTACAAGTCTAAGTTGTATGTATGAACAGATCATTTACTGTTTCAGTTTAACCATTGATTCAGAAAGTCTCTTAACCGAGCAAGATTTAAAGATCCTTTCTATATTGAGATACATACCAAGGAGTATCAAAAAGTTTTATCATGAAGATAGCATGAGATGCTAGATACCATTTGACAAACCAGGGTTTGGTCATATAAGGTAGCATAGAGATGCCCGATATCAAGTGACAAACTAATCTATTAAATCCTCTAGCAAGGTCACACCTAATAATGTGTTTGTAACCTTTAACAGGGTTGGGTCTTCATCGAGCTCACTTCAAAAGAGTGAAAATTTTGGGTTATTGGTCCCAAGTGGTTTTTCCCTTAACAGGGTTTCCACATTAAAAATCCATGTGTAAATGTGTTTATGAGTAATTACTTTAGTGTTTTGCATTACACATAACTATATCTGGATTGATCGGTATACACTAAGAAATTTACTATATTTTGATAGATGAAAGACTGTTATTCAGGAAACATAAAGAAAGGTTTAAGCAATGAACTCCGAGTACTAGTTATTTGATAAGTTTATTTGAAGGCATACATCTTGTAGGACTGAAGATAACTAGAGGCTTAATATTATGGTACTAAGTTTTTGGGTTAATTTACTGGATATTTTTGAGGCCATTGATTCACCCCCCCTCTGAGTTATTTCTAAAATGGGGGTGAGATAGTGAGTGGTTGTGTTGGAATTGGGTTGAGAAAGGGCATGTGATTAGCCAGATCTTGATTGATTGCTAAAAACTGATTTGGAGCAGCAATGTTTTCCAATGTAGGTAGAGTACCAAAGTTCCCTCCTTGTAGATCCATTTGTTGCATGAACGTTATGACTTCATTGTACACCTTTTCCATTGTGTCTCTATCCGCAGGTGGGAGCCTTCTTAGGAAGATAGAAGTGAAGGGGTGTAAGGCTTTAATGAAAACTTATATGGTAGCCACTTCAGGTACAGTATAGGGAGCCTCTAATTTCTGATGCAGCTTATGGAAGTGATGATTGAACATAGCGATTGGTTCATTGGAATCCTTCCTTGCGGTTATGAACTGGTGGTGCAAAGTAGTAGGGTCTACGTATAGTTTGAATTGATTAAGGAATTTGGTTTCAAACTCTGGTCATGTAGAAATGGACACGCGTGAAAAATTCAAATAGGCAAACGACATCATGATGTGCAATATGTTTGCAATTGCAAATATCCTTGAAGGCACATACATGTTCTTCCACCATTTGTGATTCACCATAGACAAAATAGGTGAAAAATTTATCAAGATTTTTGGGTAACTCATGAAGATGGTTGACTAATTTTAATGACGAGCTATGTGCATTAGCGAAGAAACCCATTGGACAAGGTGGTTGGAAATTCTGATTTTGATTAATGGATATGGTAACAGTCGGGGAAACAATATGATTTTGTTGTTCAAGTAGATTTTGTGACCCAGCGGGGTGGTGAGAAGGATTTGACTTCGATTTTCCCTTATTGCTATGTGCTTTGCAATAGTGGGTGAGTTCAAGGAACTCACCCCTCTTTGGAGAGGATCTGAGTACTTGCTCAAACTGCTCTGGTGAGAAGGATCTGATATTATCCATCCTATTTTTTTAGGCCCTCCTTCTAGTGCCACTTTTGTTGAGCGTTGTTTTTACACAAGTCAATTGCTAGGAATTTTAGATCCGATTTCCTCTCTTGACAGAATAAAAAAGTTATTCTCAAGGTTCTCTGTTATCATTGTTCAACTACTTGGTAAACTCAGTCGAAGATAAATTTGAATATTCACAAGGAGGTCTTTGCTGGTACATTTCAAACTTTAGGCTGAAAAATAATCTTTAGTACTCTTTTTGTATTTTCTCAATTTTCAATGTATGCACTTTCCTAATAATGCAAATATAACTTTTAAAACGTATGATGATTGCCTATTTTAACCAATCTCCAAACAAAGATCAAAAGATTTGAGTAACAAGAATTGTAAAAAAATTTGCTGAAATGAAAATCTAACAGACATAAACCAGCGTTGAATCATGCTTACGAATTAAATGATGAAAAAGATGGAAACCCATGAAACATGAATCAGATCAGATCACAATTCTAAGTTCAGCAGATGTAATCTTTTGAAGAAAATTTTACCCAGATGCAATATTTTCCAAAATCTATTCGATCGTGAAGCCACCAGATGCACACTCACACTAGATAGATTTATCTTTAAATTCGTAGAACTAATCTTTCCAATGATTCATCACCAAAAGATGAAACAATAACAATAAACTCTAACTAATCGATCACAGATGCATTCACAACAAAACACAGTTGGCTCTTTGAAAGAAATGAAAAAGCATACACAATTCATAAATTTCTCATAGATAGTAGAAGAATCACACCATGAATGAAGCACCAACAACATATAGATTTATTGCATAAAATATCCAACCTTGATTACATTGTTATGATGAAATATATAGCGCTTCAATTACAAAACTTAGAACCCCAAAACTAAGGTTCTATTTACACTAAAAGAACAAAATAAAGCAAAATCTAGATATTACTTAAGCAAATCTACTCATAAGCTGGAAGTTAACAAGCCTTCATGGATTTTTAATCCATTTACATTTTATTCATGCATGAAAATATGGCTAAATCCGCCTAGGAAATAAGAGATTAGAACTGGGGCTTCAACGTTTTGAATTAAAGGGCTCTTCTGGAACTGGAGTTGTACTTTGGAATCTTCGTCCTAGCTCCTTTGTGTGAGTATAATTGATTGGTATCCTTTAGTCAAGGAAAAGTGAACCCAAAACTACATGCAATCTTATCTAACACAAGCTCTTCATGCAAATTAATTTCATGTCGGAATGGCCCAGAAAGTTCGGATCCCAACCCTTACTCCAAAAGTTGGAGAGCTGAAAATTGGCTAAGTGTTGATCCTTAGGACTCCCAAAATTTCTGACTTTCAAAGTTCGAAAGGCCAAAAAACTTGAGCTGGCCACATGGCTAAGTATCAAAAAATCTCCCTTTGCAAATATTTAACTAAGTCCCAAAACTGAACACTTAGTCATTCTGGGAGGATGTCTGGATGGGCGCTTCAGAGTCTCTACACTATCTCCAGCACCTCTTCAAAGCGTGGGACTTGGATATCATTAAGGCACTGCTCTTGCTTCTTCCTAAAAGTGATCAAATCTGATGCAAAGAACTTGATTTATTCCTCATGTTCCAACATTCTCTGCATATTATCCTTGAAATGGAGCAATTGTTGGAGTTCCTCCTTGGTATTGACACCAGCCAAAATCCCCGTGAATTATTGCACAATGTTCTTCACCAAGTATAAAATCTAGTTTTCCTCATCTTCATATAAGTCTAGGTTGATGTCATAGAAGAATTTCTCTATCTTCTCAAACCGTATCATGAATCCTTCATGCCTCTTTCTGATCCTATCCAGGCATTTCTCTTAGACCTTAACTATTTTAGCTATATCCTTAATCCAGTTCTCAAAATTTTTTATCTCTCATCCCTCATACAATTTGACCAAAATTTGGAAGCGTTGCTTCCTTATTACTTTTAGGTCCTTAAGAACCTTCTGCCATCTCTTTATTTGAAAATCTAGTCCTTTCTCGTCACCCTTCATTTCCACCAATTTGGTGACCTCCCAATATGTACAATCCTGAATGAAAGAATGTGTCACACCCACCAATGATTTTGGGCAGTCCTCTTCTCTAAGACATCCTATAATGAGGCTTCTCGGAAGTCTAAATCAATGGGACCTACTATTTTAGTAATGAAGTTCTTTAATGCTGAATTTTTCTCTGTTAATGATTTTATCATTTCCTTGTACTTGTTCATGAATTCAAGGGCATGTTTCAACCCTAATGATACTAATGTCCTTCCCTCTTCTCTGGTGGGTTCACCTAGCTCAACCTCTTCAAATGTGTACTCTTCTAGAGTTATTTTTAATTTGCTAGTAATTATTATGGGTATTGCAATCTGTGCCTTAATCCATCGACCCTTGTGGTCCTGAATGATATAGGACATTATTCTTGCTAGTGTGTTGTATTCACTCTTGAGGAAGGTTTAGCCTAAAAATGCCATGTTTGTGTCCTCCTCCTTGGTGTAAACCCTTCTCCTTAGTTATATATCCTTGGTGAATCATGTGGGTTTGGTAAAGGCAGTGAATGGATCATATGGGGAAAGATTTAGAATAGAGGCTGCCTCTTCTACACTTTGGGCCTATGTTTCCTTCTCCCCTTCTACTTCCTTCTCCAAAGCTTCCCTTATTTCAGATTTCTCTTCACCCTCTAGCCCCTCTTTTTCTATCTCCTTGAGCTATTCCCTGGGTGTGTCCTTATGAGGAAGGGTATCTTTCTCCCTTGTAAAATCCTTCTCTACTTGTGGTTCTTCAACATATTCAGGAGAACTTGCCAATATTAATGCTCATAGACCTGTTACCTGTCTCTTCCTTGCCTGTGAAGACGATGTTGACCTTGTGGACGAAGGGCTTGGGTAATGGATTTGAAGAAGGAATGGGAGAAAAAGGTGGAGGAGTGGGATTTGAATAGAAGGTGAAGGAGTGGGAAAATTAAAGGAAGGAGGAGGCGTGGGTGGATGAGAGGAGGAGTATAAATGAGAGGTGGAGTGGATGAACTCTATTATGCAACAATGTCCTTTCTAGTCTTCTTATCTATGAGCATGTCTTTCAACAGTTTTTTTTGTCTTGTTTGTGATGTATGGATATTTGGGAGCCCTGGGGTAACTCATACATCTACTTCCTTCTCCGTGTCGATGGAATCCATGGTGGATGAATGCATTTCTGTATCAATGTCCTTTTCTAAGTCTAGTTCCATAAGTGATTTTTCAACCTTGGGGATAGTGAATTAGGAAATTCCTTTTACAATATATATAGGAGGGCTCAAGTTCAAAACTAAGCACTTCTTTTCCGACCCTTACTATTTATTCTATAAAAAAAACTATTTGCATTTTCTAAATCTTGCAAAGAATGCACATGACACATTGGTAGGAAAATAACAGTTTCACATGGGAGGTCGATGATTCAAACTATCAAACTTCCTATTTGCTAATAATAGGCATGATTTTAATTTAAATATAATATGACACATTATGGTTATCATGAACCACACATGGTCCAATGGTGATGGTAGAAAATATCATGGGGGAGGTTGTGTGTTTGACCCTTCCTCCAACAAACTTTTAACAAATAAATCCATCATGTGAATCTACTTGGACCACATGGAAAAAAATAAAAATGCCACGTGTTAACCTTTTTGAATTCCCTAAATAAACATTTGAGATTTCCATGTGTCATATCTGTGTGATCCAATTGGTGACATGTCCCTTATTTTGTTGAAACTTCATTAAGCCCTAACTTTCTCATACAAACTCCTATTGACATGATTCAAGCAATGTTGAAATTGTCTTGATGAACTCTTCAACATGGTGTTGTTTTTTTCAACATTTGGAATTATCAAAATTTTAGTGAAAACCATATCCACCTAGATTAATATGGTTGCAATAATTGATAGATCATACCACATGTTGAAGTGGCATGAACAATTGGCTTTAGCATGTGCGACCAATATGGTGGATGACGTATATGAAAGTCAGCTGCAATGTGACAGGAAGTGATGTAGGAGCATCCTTGGGTTGTTGGAAATCTTTCATCACCCAAAAATATTTCCTTTTAATTTTGTTCATGTTTCCTAGTTTCTGAGTTTTAGTGGCATTCCTTGGTTTTTGATCATGTGCTGTTGCAAACCTGAGGGTTTGTTCTGTACATCATGTTTTACTTATATCTGGGTTCAAACCTCAATCACATACTTCACTATGGAGATATTCAAGATTCATGGCCAGTTCTATGCATTCTTCATGTTCTAATGGTTAGAAGGAGTTTAACTATCTTGCGAAGCATTTCCCAATCAGAGAAGCATTAATATACCTAACCTACATTTTTGTATCATCTTTTCTTTGTCTTGGAAAATGTAATTGATAGGGCTAAAATATGTGTTGTGAAGGCTCTATATATTGAGTCTTTTGATATTTTTTAGCAGCAATGGTAGCTTAGAGTAGGATAGCCTTTGGAAGGTTAGAATTAGGGTTTAGATCTGAGTTTTTATTGTAATCAAGGATGTATGCCGAAAGCTTATAATCTATATGTTGCAGGCTAATGTGATGTAAATATTTGATTCAACGAGAATGCAAAGATTTGTTGTAGAATGTTGATTGTCCTTTCTTATTTTTGATCTGGTTGTTTCTATTGTGTTGACTATTGTTGCATGGTTTGGAGCATCTTCATTGGGGAAACTCCTTCCATGACTGCGTCAGGTGGTATCAGAGAAAGGTTGATGTTCCTGTGTTAGAAGATCAAGTTACTAAGCATGCAAAGCCCTAGATGTGTTTTTTGTGGGGTGGTAGAGTGTGGATCTGGCACACAATTGCAAAGGACTTGCACAAGGGGATCATAGAGGAGATTTTTTCTGGTTGAGAATTTTGTGTGGGTTGTTGAATTCATACCGAGGGTGAACCGATTTCAAATATGGAGGCTAGATACAAGTGTGTTAGATAGATTTCTGAGTGAGAGGCAATTAACACCTTGTAATTATATCACAAAAGTAGAGGTAGTTGCACCTAATGATTGAAAAGATGTCACCTAGAAGGACGAACCCTATAAGGTTAGAACAAGTGATCGACGACTTTCAAAATGAGATAAGGATTGAGATACAAAATGCTTTGAATGGACTGCGAAGGAATCCTGATACTGAGAAAGAATATGAGGAAGTCACTGTAGATCTTGAGGTTGTATATATTGAGATCCTTGCAGATGAAGAAATATTATTGAGGGCTATGGCACAAGTAAGTAAAAATCATAGAATGAAATTTCTACTTTTTACGGTTCATTGCATCCCAAGGATTTGAGAACTAGAAGATTATTTTGAGATTGAAGATATCAGAGATCCATAGAGGGTTAGGTCAGCATAGACTAAGTTGAAGGTTCATGCTGCCTCAAGGTGGAAAGAATTGCAAAATGATAGAGAAGAGAATGGTGAAATGAAAACCATTAGATGGAGGGTAATGGTTGCTTGATTAACGACTAAATTCATACCAGAGGATTATGAATTAGAATTATTCAAGAAGTTACAAAACTTGAAATAGAATGACATGAACATGAAGGATTACAACAAGGAGTTTTACAAGATGACCATCAAATATGGATGCCGAGAGGTAACTAAGGATAAGGTTGATGATATGTAACTGATTGAATGTTTGATAATGTTAAGTTGAAAATGATGCAAGACATTAAATCAGTTAATGGTTTGTATTGTCATTGATGTCAACTTTATATCATCTGTACGGTCATGTACATA